>APFE030604617.1:0-99482 GCA_000404065.3 Pinus taeda
TTATAGTGAGCTCGCGAGGCTTCTCTCCAAGCTTTTTGAGCATAGGAATAAAATCTTAAATCAAAATAAATAATTTGTCTTTAGGTCCGATAGATCATTATTTGGTCTCATCGGACGTTAACCATCATCATCATCATCATCAAAATAAGTCAAAGAAATGAGTTGAAAATATTTTTTAAAGGTGGTAATAACAAGGTAACTCAAAGACAAAGGATGTAGTGGAAACTATTCAAGATTTATGATTCCTAGAGGGCACTAAACATTCAATAACAAATTAAGGCGGAAGAACTCGATGAAGAAAAAATTGTTACTCATAAATAAA
Source organism: Pinus taeda (assembly GCA_000404065.3). NCBI lineage: Eukaryota > Viridiplantae > Streptophyta > Pinopsida > Pinales > Pinaceae > Pinus > Pinus taeda. Next base: position 323 of record APFE030604617.1, read on the forward strand.
ATTCAAAATAATGTGCCCAATTGTCTAATTCTCCATTAGCTCAATTGTCTAATTCTCCATTAGCTTGATTGAAGTAAAAAAAATGGTGGTGGTGGGAGGCAAGAATTGAGAATGAGATGCACCAATAGTCAATACATAGGCCAGGTTGTGTCTACATCAAAGACAAACAAAGAGGAGGCAAAGAGACAAATAAGGTCATGTTGCGCGGTCGGATTCAACAATAGCATTTTAATTGTACAATGAATTCATATTTGATGTATTAGACACTATGGCACATTTATTTGGTGCTCTTATGGCTATTTCCGGCATTGTTCAGTGTAGACCAAACTTTGTTGTCCACCAAGAATTGGTTCCATTATCCTTCAGGCAGTGTTACAAGCGTTATATGTTAGTGATGACAGACAGACGAATTTAATGGAAATGAATTCTTAGTTGATAAAGAACCTAAAATATAATGATCGAGTAAGATGGAAAGGAATGTCAGGTTATATCAGAGGAGGTAGATTATGGTAAATGTTGCTAGACATCACAATCTCTGCGATTGTGAATAGTTGAAACATTATGACATTTATAGAATATATTGATGTTATAGAAAGTGTTACAAGTCTATGATAAAACAGAGGGCATTAGACCTACCAAATCAATTATTACAATGGTGGCAACGTTATAGCGTTATGCAGTAGAAAAGAAAACGTTATTTATAGTGCATGAGGATTGATTGATTTAACAATGGCTTACCTAGCTAATAACGCTCAAGTTTCTAAAGAGCATGGCGCTAGGAGTTTGAGTTGATCAACGCAGGAATTGATTGATAGACATTCAGCGTTGAAATTAGGGTTTTGTTCCGTAATTTCAGAACAAGTGCCTCTTACAATATCGGCATGGCAGGGCCAAAGATATTCGGTGTTACACACATCAGGCCAGTTAACAGAACATAAAAAAAAAGGAGGTAGAAGTGCCGGAAAATTAAACATTCAGTATGGCATAGTGTCATTATGGTCTCACTATTTTAGCAAAGTATCTAGTAGCATTATTATAGAGTTAAATTCTTGGTCAGTGCATATCATGACAGCGTGTATCATTATTGGTGTCGTTTTATATTTTGGTGGATCTCATGGTTCCAAAGCAATGGTTGTATTACAATGGTAATGTGTTAATTCTAATGCCCATGAGTGACAGAGGAGACAAAGACGTTATGCAAGGGTTATGATTCCTTATAACTATGGAAAGTAAGTGCCAGACAGATAAAGATAACATAAAATGGAAGTATATCACATTATTATATGTAATGTGCATGAAATATCTTTTATGCCTACTATCTATTTCATGAGAGATTTACCAGTGAAATGACTTTTATTCTCTTTACCAGTGCAACGACTTTTATTCTCTATTATTGTTAACCACTGCTAGAAAATATTACAAAACGTTGATATTGTTGTTGCTCGATATATGGAAGTAGTGGCGTTAAGGGTTGATACATAGTTGCTTGTTATGTCGAGATGGAAGCATTAAATGTAGCGATATGATGAATTGATGATATGATGAATTGATGATATTATGAAGCGATATGGCAGTGATATATGATTCAAAAAATGCAGTGATATATTATGATAATTAACATTACATATTATTGCCTGAATACTTTAAATATGATATATAGATTCTATAATGATTGAAATATGGTTATCGTGGAATGCTTGATATACAGTTATCGCAGGGATGGTTTAACGCTTGGCTACAATGGCCATCTTTACAATGAAGAGCCAACGCTGATATAGTCCAGCGTTGAAGGGATACTTTGATTCGAGAAGTGTTGATATAATTAAAGCTACATAACGCACTTGGATTGGTACATGCATAGTTGGTTTGCATGGGATATTTAGTATTATCCCCGAATGATAACCCCTAACGGAGAAGGTTGATGCACATTGCTCAAGATTTTGCACCATATCCACATACAAACGACTAGTTTCCAATTCGATACAAAGAATCCAAAAACAAACAAAAATATCTCTGCGCCAGAACAACGAATCACTGCTTCAAATATGCATCCATACATTCACAATTTTTTGAATGAGAGATACTCTATATTTATAATAAATCAAAAGTTCGAAATTAAGGGAAAGGTCGGCACGGTACAATGCGATATGGCAACATATCCAAGAACCTTTTGTTTTGATATAATTTAAAAATGTGAGGCATATTACAATGTTCATCCATACTTCGCTGTGCTAAATGTTTCCATAGAGGATGTGATCAATGGATCCCTCATTTATTTATACAACATTATATATGTCCTCAAGATTTGAATCATACTAGTTAAGAGTGATTTATGTCAGCTTGGCATGCACGTGTTATCAAGAAGAGTGAATGAAGGAAGAGGCACATCATATTCACAGAATCACCTAGCTCCCAGGAAATCAGAGTAATCGAAGGAAAATAAACATTATTATTGATAACTATTCACACAACAGTATTCACTATTACAGGTATAGTTAATTATTGTTCGAATCCGGCGAAGTCCTTGGAAGGAGAATCCTCAACAATGTTCCCTTCTTGATTTCTTTAGTGTGGCCGCTCGATCGTATGAGTGGTGGTGGATATGTGTAAGGGAGTCCAATAACTGAATGAAATTAAAGATTCTGTTTTTGTTGCATTCCAATTCTAAGGAAGGTGCTTTCACAGAAGAAAACATACGTGGTATTTTCTTTCAGGTTTGTGGCATGGTATTTCACGCTGATGTGATCCATAGAGGAGGTGGCTAGGTTATCCCAATATCCATAAAGGTTATGTATGCATCTCAACTTACTACCAAACCATGACTTCTTGAGCCAATATATATTGTTAAGATTCAGGCTCTTGAAAATTCCCTTGGTGGTATTTATTGTGTGTTGAACCAGAAGAGAGGCCATGTTTTTGAAGAAGTGTATAGGCTAGGAACTCCACTATACAACATCAAGGCAGATCTAGCTATTGTTGAATCATTTGGATTTTCAAGTACTCTTCTTGCTGCAACTTCCAGCCAGGCTTTCCCTCAATGTGTGTTTGACCACTGGGATATGATGGATTTGATCCATTGGAATCTGGTTCCCAAGATGGGCAGCTTGTGACTAATATCAGTAAGAGGAAGGGTCTTAAGGAGAGTATGACTCCCTTGTCAGAGTACAAATAAAAATGTAGAGCTTAGCTATGTTTGCATTTCACATGCTATCAATATTGAGGAACTTCCCTAAGTATTAAAACACAGTTTTGTGTGCTAGGACTAGTTAAATTTATGTTATTCAGCAATTTGTATTGGTATCCAAAGGGTATGCATTATGAAATGCCAGCCAAATCGTGATACTCTTATATATCTAGTGTCCAGTACTCTACGGGATATCAAGGGGAAGTAATGGGTCCAGCCACACTACCTGTTGGTTATTTGGTTTTAGCATGGTAGGCAACTTGTCAATTTCTTTGATGATCTGACTCCTAATCATCCTGAATGGACTGAGATTGTATATAAACATGTCCCAGGGGAATTAAAGTACATTTTTATGGAAAATATTAAGAATCCTCACTCATGTACAATTCTAATTTCTCAAATTAAGGATGTTTTTAAAAACACTCTTGAAGATAGATCTATTTTCTTGGGGACTAGCTTTTGAAGTTGCTACAAGCCAACATCTCAAACACACATTCAAGAATATTTTTCAAGGGTGTTGAAGCCTTTGTTGAAGCTTTTTGGTTGATACTCAAGAAGACTATGGAAGAAAATATGAATTATTGGTTTAAATCATCATATAGGAGATTCTTATTCTTATTTTAATCTGTTTCTTTAAAATGTCTCTAATAATATCATTTGGTATTAAATATGTTTCATTTTTCAACATAAAAGAGTGCTCAATATAATGCATTTCTCATGCATACCATGTTTTCCTTAAAAAGTGTTCTCTCAATAGTATTCTTGCTTTCAAATTGTTCTCATAACAATAATTTGCTCCCCTCTTACAACGTCTATATGTCATATAGAGAAGCATTCACATTGGACCAGCATTCATTCAATATGGAGGAGCCCTAATAATTCATTTTGAGTAACATTCACTCAATCACCCAGAACAATACATTGCAAGTTATAAGGAATTAATGCAGTGATTACAACTACATTGATGCCTCTTTCACATGCTACAAGACATTTGTAACCCCTTTTCAATTGATTTGAAAGGGGGGGTAATCAGAGAAAGGAAGACACTAATTAGAATGAAAAGAGGAGAACAAGTGCATCCCCATCAATGCCAAAGGGGAATATTGTTGGCAATATTGTCATTGATGGCAAAAGGGAAGCAAAGAAAGGAGTAGCACAAGGAATATGTGATGCCACAAAAGGAGTAGTGAAGATGTAACAAGGCAAGGAGAAATCAAGCAAAATAAGGAAATGGAGAAGGAAGTAGCAAAAGATGAGATGCAAAGGAGAAACAACAAGGAAAAATGAAGGAGAAGCAACAAGTAAAGGAGAAGTTGTAAGGAACAATGAAGGAGCAACAACAGGTAAAGGAGAAACAACAAAGAAACTTATACACTAATGAATAACATCAGCAATGCAAAGGAGTAGAAGGAGGAGGAGTTGTCATACATTGAAATGTTTTGATAATGATATTGATCTGTTGAAGGATTTGTTGTGATGTAAAATTTTTGATTGAGCTGAATTGTTGTGATGCAAAAGAAATACTCCAAGGCAAAGGCAAAGATGTTGCAAATATTGTTGTGATGCATTAATGATAAATATTTTTATTTGATGTTGCCATTAGGTTGATGCATTTAATCATTACATGTGGCTGAAATTAATATTGGATGGATTATTTATTTTTTTCTCTAATATTCAAGATATGAAGAGTTTGGACACAAATGAATGGAAGGAAAAGAGTCAAGCATATTCACTTTATATTCCTATGTGGGATAAAAACAACCAGCAAACTATCTTTATAAAATATGTGGTTTTGGAAGGCATCATAGAGTTAGAGAGTGGGAGAATGTGGGAGACCTTATCGAGGTTTTATGCATTAGTTACCTCGCACATATGAAGCTTATGTGAAGCAGAATTGAAGGGAAGAAGATGCAGAAATGAAGATGGAGATATGCATAATTTATGACCAGGTAAACCAACACATTGCTACTTCTTGTTTGCATCATTTCAATTAGTGGCTTGATAAAAATCAAGTTGGGGCTTGTTGATGTAGGAGCCTCTTATGGGTTGTAGCCTAAAAAAAACATATAGGAGTTGAAGCTGCAGTTGCAACTTGCATAAAATTGAGGTAGTAACCTCGTGTAAGTTGGAGCTTATAGAAAAATGGATTTAATAATGAGTAGGAGCTTCCCTTTGCATCACAACGATAGGAAAATTGTGGTTTGATCCCTTTATGGGTTTCCACATATATCTAGTTTCAATATGTGTTTTTATTATATGCTGATGTGATGTTTTGGTTTTCTTATTACTTGTTCACATATTGAATCTGCTGACCATTATTTATTAAGTTTCTCATGTAATTTTTTGGTTTCTGAGATTAATGAAAATAATTTTAGTTTCCATGAATATACTAAACTGATTCACTCCCCCTCTCAGTTTAGTCAAGTTTTCATCAAAACCTTGTTGTTATGAAATAAATGACATATCCTTAGACCTTGGACTTTTCATTTCAAAAATAATTCCCATGTTGTCACATTACTCCTCAATAATAACCATATGAATATGTGACTCTCATGTGGAGTCTTAACCTTCCATAATCATGTCCACCCCGAGTGTAGGACTAGATGTGCCTCTAACATTTTTAGTTTATAATCAATTGAGTGTAATAAAACCCCCTACTTTATTATCTATCTAGATAAGTTTTTCAAGTTCCTCTCATAAGTTTGTTTGTTCTCTTCTAAAATTCAAAAGGAACCCTTCCCATTTAGATTCTATTCCCCTTGAAGGTAGAAATAACTTGCATTACATCATCCCTATGACCATAGGTTGGATTCCTCTGCATCTGGGCAAGAAAATTAATGTAATTTTACACAAGATGTGTAACTAGCTCAAGAGATAATAAGGCATCATAATCACATCCCATAATCTAATTTGATTTAATTTTAAACAAGGAACCATTAGAAACTTCTGATGCTAGGAATGGGTCAATTAAGAAAAGGATTTGTAATAATGTCTTCCAATATGAGGATCCTCCATTAAACACCTTTTCTTCTCATCAAATCCAATCAATTAGTGTATTAGGTGACTTATATTTTTCAATAATTATTTTCTACCATAGATCGGCATATGTGATCATGTTCTAAAGTGATTTTTCTTCCAAGGAAAATCTAAAAATAAATATATCCTCTAACCCCCAACCACCTTCTCTATTTGGCTTCACTAATAATCTCTATTGTCAAGCTTTTTTCTCCTTCCCCTGCCATAAGAAATTAAAACACATCCTTCTGATTTTCTCTAGTGATATCCATTTGGAATGTGCATGAATATATGCAATCATATTAGGATAGCCTCGAGGATGGATTCCACAAATATGAGTCTCCTTGCTTGGCAGAGCCATCTATTGAACCAAGGATGTATCTTGCTTCGACATGTGATTTCAACCATCCTCAGTCATGTTTCCTTCGACAATTAGGTTTGATAAAATACCAAGTATTTAAAGAAAAATTAACCTTCGATGTATCAAATTGTAAAACATCAAGTAATACTTGTTGTGTTGTAGCCTCCACAAAAGAAAATTAATTGAATAATTCTTTTTTTCTACAATACAAGTCACTTTGTCAAAGAGTGTTAAAACCCATAATAATGTATGTCCTTCTAGAGGTGAACCATTTATAAAGAGTAATACATCATCCACAAAGAGTAAGTGAGTGAAGTTGATTCCATCTCTAAATCCAATACCTTTGATCATTCCATTCCCTCATTCCTGTATTATAAACTTCTCAACCAATGAAGTTACAAACCTAATAATAACTTTACCAAGCTTCCTTTTTCTCGAGGTTTCATTTAGTGCTAAATCTTATGCTCATTTCGAAAAGTGGTAATGCAACATCACCCTTTTTCATTTCAAGGTTAAATACCAACATTTTGCAACCATGGCATTAAAAGTTAAATGTCATATATTTTTCAAAGTATATATCACTTAGTGGTTTATGGAAGTCATGGCACACGCTTTGGAGTTTAGGGTTTGTGCTCCTGCATCTCTCTCTCATGACATCACCATAGATTTCTAGGGTCTTTATCCTTTGTTTTCCATGGTTCATCGGTGTCACTAAGTTTGGATTCGTCGCCAATAAAGTATTTAGAGACTTTTTGCAATAGGAGGCTATGGGAGAGGTTCTTTTCTTGGAACTTAATGGGTGCTCTTGTAACACCCTCCTCCCAAATTTACCCAAGCTAATTGGTCCAATGGGGTAAACATGTGACAAAGAGTTATTATGATGTGATTCAAATTCCAATGTACAGTTAAGGAAGTGGAACCAACAAAACAAAAACAAAATGGCCTTTCTCAGGAGCTACAGAACCTTCAGGAGACAACCAACCCTTCCAAGTGCCCAACGGCTGAGACAACTTATCATTTTGCTCAGCTAGACCCCCATGCTCTCCCATGTAAATCCATGAATGTGATTGATACCCTCTAGTTTCTCCCATAGCAAGGCATGCATGTCACTGTGGCCTATTTTAGGTAGTTCTGAGCTAGCGAGTCTGGATTTTGTGCCAGTTTTTCAAGGTTAGGTCTTAGGCCTTTTCCCAAATCTTCATGAAACTTCCATAAGTGATGAATAAAAATGAATTAAATTTACTAATGCAAACATTGGTACAAGGACTTGACCTAGCCCCTAATAGCCATGACAAGAATTTCATCAAAAATATCATAACCATGTAAACTACAAGTCATAACCACAAATCTGAGCATAGGGGTCCCATACTTATCTGAGAAAAGTCAAGAATAATTTATGCCTTATCACAATAGTTGAATTATCATATATTAGGTCATATAATTATTCACATTTCATGTATTAATGAAATCATGATGAGAGCCATAACCGAAGTCTGTCATGAACCATGCTTATAACCAACATAATAACAACAATAGAAAAACCATTAAAATCACACATTAACACATACATTTACACATAAAACACAAGAAAAAAAGATATATTCTTAGCTTATGCAAAATCCAGCCAAGTCAGGGACTTCCATGTACCACCTAACCATAGATTGGGTTGAACCAAATATTTCTTTCAGCCAATCATCCCTCTGCCATATTCCAAGAATGAGTGTGGGACTCACAACATAACCAATCAGGGTTCCCTCAGGCTTTATCGTATATCCACCAAGATATTCCTAGGCCTGAAAACCTCATTAATAAAACTAGGATTTTCCGCAATCCTGCCAGATCACTGAGCCCTAAACAAGCATGGATGCCTCTGGATCTCTCCACCTAAATCATGAGGAATTTATCTGTCTCCACCTCCAAGCTTTACCATATATCCTTCCATTCACTAGTCAATGATTCCTAGCCCCAACAAGGCTCCACCCTCTAGGCTTTACCCTATATCCCACCATTCATTGGTCAAGGATTCCTAGGCCCAACGAGTCTCCACCCTCTAGGCTTTATCTTATATCATGTCATTCATTGTTCGAGGATTCCTAGGCCTAATGAGGACATACATAATCATGATTTAATGCAATCCAACCTTCACCATTATATGGGTTCCTAGGCCTTTTGCTTCTCCCCTAAGACCACCCCACATAGTTTCGAAAAAAAAATGCTTGTAATCTAGCTCAACCAAAACAAGAGAACCCCGTCACACCATGGCTATCAAGAAATGGCAAGGCAAGGTTGAAAACCATTCTCACACCTCAAGAGACCCATTCCAATGATAGCAAGAAAACCAAAAACACAAAGGAATGTACCATGCATGCCAAAACTAGCAATGAAATCATACATGCAACTTGATACCTACAAGTGATCCAATTATAGTCGATCGATCCCACTCTTCCTTACTTGATCTTTTCTTCCCCTTATTTTCTTGGCCTTCCTTTGCTTTCTTTCCTCTAATCCTAGAGTGCTCCAAGAATACTCTAAGTCCAAGAGTATGAGAAAGTAAGAATAGAGATAGAGCTCTAAAACTGAACTGATAAAAGGTTGTGAACTGATCCTCAAAAGCCTTTTTATTAATGAGGCCTCTATTTTCTTCATTTTCCATTATTTTCCTTCATTTTCCTCCTCACATGCCACTTGCGACCTTTCAACTTCCTTTTCTCCTAATTTCCATTATTTCCATAAACAAAATGCCAATTAATGCATCATGTCCTTTTAAAATCCTTTTTCATTGCCTTTGTCAATTTCCTTAGTCATAATAAACCAAATAAACCCACATTAGGATGTTTTTCCCAACATTCCTCTTGGAATATTTATCTCATTACCTTGGCTATTATTATGCCTTTATTAACTTTATTACATGGATTTTTTACTAGGGTTGTTACAAAACCCTCCCACTTGGGGGAACACCATCCACAATGTTCAATGACACCTACAACCAATAAGACCACTAAAAATCAAAACATACTTCCCATGGAGCTTTATAACTTAGTTGGACGTAGTATTTACATTGATCAACCTACAGAAATAAAAACAACATGATAACATAATAAAATGACACCCATATCGCTTATTGGAGCTTTATAACACACTTTATGGAAGTATTTACATCCATACACACACACACACCACACCACACATATATAATATATATATATATATATATATTATATATATATATATATATATATATATATATATTATATCTACCGAAACATCACACCAAAACATATGCCAAAAACATTCACTCAACTAGAAAATATAGAAGGATACATAACCTGCATATGATCTTCCATCTTCCATGAAGCTTCATTGGGCCCAAAGATCTTCTACTCCACTTTAACCTACTTGATTTCTCAATTTCGAAGCATGAACATATTTCTATGCAAAATACACTGAGGTTTCGGCTAAAATTCTCCATAAGGCTCCACCTACAATATACACCATTTAATCACATGATCCACATATTTAACATACTTCTTAAGCAATGAAACATGGAAAACATCATGGAATTTCATTGTCGAAGGAAATGCAATTTGATACGCTACTAGTGTAATCCTTTTAAGAATCTTGAAAGGTCCACAAAACTGAGGTGTCAGCTTGGCACATGATCCAATCTACAAGGAGCTCTTCTTAGGCTTGATGCGCAAGTACACATGTTCTCCATCCTAAAACTCTTTAAACATTTTGTTCTGATATACATAAATTTTATGTATGTCCTTTGTTGCCTTCAGATTCGTCTTGATTACCTACATTTTATCTTCCATCTCTGCCAACATGTTTGGTCCAATCAACAATTTTTTCACTGAATCACTCCAACTGATGGGAGTATTACAACTCCACCCATACAGTGCCTCAAATGGACTCATCCTCAGTGACTCCTGACACCCATTATTGTAAGATAAAAAAAGGTACTCCTCCCATCTCCTTTGTTGATGCATCACATACATCCTTAACATGTCCTCCAATATCCTATTGGGCCTCTATGTCTATCCATCTGTCTGTGGATGATAAGTTGTGCTCAAGGCCAACTATGTGCCCAAACTTGATAACAATTCCATCTAGAATATAGAAGTGAACTTAGCATCCCTGTCTCACACAATGTTCCTTGGAACTCCATGCAGCCTCACTACACCTCTAATGAACATTTGTGTTACATCACTAGCTAAATAGGTAGACTTCACTGGAATGAAGTGTGCTACCTTTGTCAACAATTCCACCACAACCATGATAGAATCATGTTGTCTAGAAGTCCTTGGAAAATGTGTGATTAAATCCATGGAAACGACATCCCATTTCCACTCTAGAATCAGAATTGGTTGTAGTAAGCCACTTGGGTGCTTTCATTATGCTTTCACATGTTGACAATCCAAGCATCTAGCCACAAACTTTGCCACTTCCTTCTTCAAATTATGCCAATAATAGAAATTCTTCACCCTTGTCAATGTCTTATGATATCGTGGGTGCCCTGAATATGGTTTTGCATGGAATTCTTGCAAGATAGTATTCTTTAGCTCACTCTCATTGGACAGATAGATCTTGTCCCTAAATCTGACCAAACCATCAATTGTCAGACAATAGTCCACATCCTTATCACCTATACCCTAATGTAACCTATGCCTAAGGCCCATGTACCTGTCATCCTATTGTCCTGCCTATAAAATCTGATCCTATAAGTCTATCCAATAAGAATTCATAGTTCTTATATGATTTTCCTACACTGTTTGGCTACGAGCATCTGCAACCTTGTCCTTTTTAACTTTAATGTACCTGATCTCAAAATAAAACTCAATGATTATGGACAACCATCTAGATTTCCTAGAATTTACATTCCGTTGGTGAAACAGATATCTCAATCCACTATGATCACTCATCAATACAAACCTCCTTCCAAGAAAATCGGTCCTCTACATCTTGAATTCATGGTTGATTGCTAGCAACACAAGATCATGTGTTGGATAATTCTACTCGTTCTCATTTAGATTTCATGACTCACATCACACTACATGTCCTTCCTACATTAAGAATATACTAATTCCTCTCTTGCATGCATTTGTACACACCACAAACTCCTTTTACGGATTTCCAATCTTTAAGGATGGAGCATTTGTCAATAACTGTCTCAATTTCTCAAAACTAGCTACACATTCTTCTATCCATTCAAATTTCTTACATTTTCTTTTCAGTGACATAATAGGATATGAAATATAAGAGAAGTTACTAATGAACCTCCTATAATAACCTACTAGTCCCATAAATGATATTACCTCATCCATGTTTCTAGGAATTTCCCACTCCATGATAGCTCTTATCTTCTCCAAGTCCACTGTTATGCCTTCCTTAGAAAAAACATGTCCCAAGTAATGTACCTCTACCCAAAGGAAACTACATTTACTAAGCTTGGAATACAACTAATGCTCTCTTAGAAATATTAACACTACTTCTAAGTGTTCGGCATACTCTTCCTCATTCTTATAATATATCAATATATCATCAATGAACACAATGAAAAACTTGTCCAGATAAGGAAGAAACACACTATTCATCAAGCACATAAAAGTAGTTGGAGAATTAGTCAAACCAAATGGAACTACGACAAACTCATAATGTCCATACCTGGTATGGAAACCAGTCTTGTAAATGTCCTATTTTTTAATATGTACTTGAGGATGTTTGCATCTCACGTCAATCTTTGAGAACATTGTTGCTCCCTTCAACTGGTCAAACAAATCATTAATCCTCGGTAATCGATACCTATTCTTGATGGTCACCTTGTTCAAATTCTTGTAATCAATGCATAACCTGAGAGCACCATCCTTCTTCTTCTTCACAAACAACACTGGTGCACCCCAAGGTGACACACTTGGCCAGATGTATCCCTTCAATAATTTCCTTTAACTGCAACTTTAGCTCTACTAACTCTAGTGTGCTCATCCCGTATGGTGCTTTTGATGTTAGTTCTACCCCTAGTACCAAATCAATACAGAATTCCACTTCTCTATAAGGTGGAAACTCTAAAATATCTGCGAGAAACACATCCTAAAACTGCTGCAAGATTGGGTACCTCTCCATAACTTATGCATCCTCAAAATCCTTACCTTTATCAATAGAAATATGCATTGAAAATAATACACACCCTTTTCTACTACTACACTTTTCCCACATAGTTGTCATCATTCTAACTGATGTATATTTCTTCTCACCCTGAAAGATTCTTTGTTCTCCATTATCATCCAAGCATTCAATATCTTTTTCATAGCATTCCACCTTAGTCCTGTGAAGATACAACTAGTACATACCCTAAATCATACTATATGATCCCAACAGCAATATGTTTAAATGTGTTGATGTAGGCATACCTTTGAACGTGAATGCACAAGCTCTTACCCAATGATGAACTCTCTTCTTTTTCCCTGTAGCCAACTGTACTAACCAAGTTTTTGCATGCACTTCTTTATTCAAGCCACACTTATCCACCAGGTTAGGACTTACATAACTATAATTATATATGGGGTCAATCAAAATAGAAATAAATTGATCACAAAGCTTACCGTCCATCTCAATAATAGATTATTGATTATTTGTCTCCCTATTATCCAACGTTGGATAAATCTATGGAATACTTGTTAGAAAATTATATATTACGGAGCAATTGAACACATAAAATATTGCATAAATATAAACACAGAAAACGCATAAAAGATATACGTGGTTCACCCAGATTGGGATACGTCCACTGTGAACAGCCAGTCCTTCCCTTTTATTATCCAACAAAAAGAAGAGACACAACCTACAACAGATCCGCAGTAATATCCTCTGTTTTCTCTCATAGTCTCACCTCTTTGCTTCTCGCTTGGAGAATACACATATATTACATAGAATCAATACAATTCCATCATAGAAACAGAGGGGTTGCCTTCTAGGGCAAAAAAACCTAAACTAAATATAGTTTCTACTATCAGATCATCCACCTAATGAACAGACTAGATTGACTAGAAATACTATACTTTTACAAGGCAATTTTACATCTATTTTTAGCTTCGGGGGCACTACCCCTGAACCCCCGCTTGGAGGCATGAACAAACTTCCTAAGGTATACATCCAGCTAAAACAATGACCTCTAAACAATCATGCTCCATACTCAACAATACTCTGCCTAACATCCACTAATTTTGCAAACAATCTCCCTTGAGATACTCCTTACCGCATGTCCAACACTACAACCATCCCTTACCATCACCTTTATTATGTTGTTCTCCAAGATGAGGTCCATTACAATTCTTGTAAGGTGCAACATTTTCTTTCTCTCCTACATCCTGAGGTCTTGTTTAGTTTGGCCACCATTTACCTCTAGCTTTGTCTTTCCCTTTCCAACCTTACTAAGGCTCTATGTTGCACTTTGATTGATCATCACAGTGCTTTAATTTCCCAATGAATTCTTTAAGTAACTTAGGCTCATCATAGTCAATCTGATCTCTAAATTTTAATGGAAATCCACTAAAAAATCTCTGAACTTCTCTTTTTCATCTTCTCAACAACTCTAGGAACTTAATAATATACTCCTCATCCATCATCGGCCCCAACTTTAGGTCATATAATTCCTTGGCTTTGTTGTCGTAGTACCTCTTTGATAAATATCTCTTCTATAAAAGTCTCTTGAACTCATGCCAACTCAACTCCTTTTTCCTCATGTCTCTAACCCACTTCACATATTCCTACTAGATGCTTGTTTTCCCTTTGAGATTGAAATCTATATTTTGGCGTTCGTATTCATTGTGTAATCATGCATCTCAAAGAACTTCTTCATCCTAAGTAGACATGCCTCTATGTCCTCTAACTTCTTCAAATCCTCTTCAAAGGTAGGTGGCTTGTCTTTCTTGAAATCATTTGGAAAATATCCTTTATCACTCCTCTTGTAAGGATGATAATGATAATGACCATGGTACCTGTCAGAACTAGAACTAGAACAGAACATGTGTCCATCACCTCTCCTATCTGATGTATCCAAGAACCTTCCATATCTGATCATGCCATTTCTATTTGACCTCTTCCCGCCATGAGATCACCTACCATATGCCCCATTAGTCCTATCATCCTTCTCATGGTTTATCCTAAGAGGTACCTATCTCTGCAAGTATGACAAACTCTAAAGGATAAATTCATTAACTTCTCCTTGTTTCTCTTGTGCCTACATTATTTTTTCATTATCTTCTTTGTAACTTATTTTTTCTTCCTTCAAACTTCTTAATGTTTCTATTAAGTCAGAAGAGTCCCCAACACCATGCTACTCATCTGATCTATAGGGAGAGTCTCGTGAACTGTAGTCTACCATCTTGCTAGTCATCTTTGATCTTCTTCCTACAAGTATACCATGTCAGCTTAAACCAAAACATAACATAATCAACATACCTCAATATAGTTTAGGGGAGGATATCTCATCTCCAAGATAAACTATATTAGCACAATACATGTATAATCATCATATTATTATATAAACATCATCTCAACCATCAGCCAGTTACCATGCATGACTATACCAACCACATACCATGACCTCATGCATGACAAATATAACCTTTTTCCTAAGGATGAACCACATTAGCTGGTCCAAAACATCGACTAGCAACTTATGATGTAATTAATCTAAAAGACGTTATCAAGAACTATAACCATATCAATGTATGCTTAATGATGTATACACACAAACATGCATAACAAGTGCATAACCAACACGCACTCACGACAAATACATCTTGACAACAACGCCATCTACTTCCATAAGTGCATAACCAACACGCACTCATGACAAATACATCTTGACAACAACGCCATCTACTTCCATATGGTGAGACAACTACAACCATGCCTACACAATAAGTACATAGACCAAAAGAATAAAGAAAACATATGAAACTTACATGTATGCATGAAAAAAATATTCTTCCCATCTAGTCCAAGGGGTGAACCATGCTCTGATACCAGTCTATAACACCCTCCTCCCATCAATTACCCAAGCTAACTGGTCCACTGGGGTAAGCATGTGACGAAGAGTTACTATTATGTGATTCAAATCCCCATGTAGAGTTAAGGAAGTGGAACTAACAAAAAATAACTAATCTGACCTTTCTCAGGGGCTATAGAACCTTTAGGAGACAATAAACCCTTCCAGGAGCCCAACGCCTTAGACAACTTGTCATTTTGTTGAGTTAGACCCCTAGTCACTCCCATGAAAATCCATGCATGTGACCAAGAACCTCTAGTCACTCACAAATAAATGCATCCATGTGACTGTGGCCCATTTTAGGTAGTTCTGAGATAGTGGCCCTAGACTATATGCCACTTTTTCAGGGCTTGTGGTGAAGTAAAATTATAAGTACGAACACAAACAAATTCCTCTAGCTCGATGATGGGTCTAGCCACAATAGATACATTCTATGGAAGATTTCCTTAGGATAAAACCAATTAATATGGCCTACCTCTTAGTATGCTTATCATGTTTGATGATGCCCTTGCTTGCTCACTCCAGCTATCTCTTGCTTCCTTTCTCAAGCACCTGAAACAAGTAAACAACAACAAACAACAACTGTGATAATAAACAAATTGTAATTCAACCTACTTAAGAAGTCAAGAAATATTAAGCCATAAATATGTAAGATGAGAAACATGTAGGAAATCAATAGATAGTTGCATATATATTGATATCAAAGAGAGGTTACAACCATTATCTTGATGTTATGGTTCTCCTCTAACAAGAACAAGTTACCACACACTTCTGCTAGCATTCCATGATGGCCTTAATCAAAAATAGTTTTAAGTCTCTCCCCTTTAGGATTCACTCCAAACAAAATCACACTTCTCCCTCACACAACTAAATAGCTACAATTATCAATACCTTGTTGTTTCCTCCAAACCAAAATAGCACTGGCATACCAACATTAACACTCTAACACTAGCTTGTGCTTGGGAAGAACATAGGTTTATATAGGATGAATGGATGGGAGATGGATCCTCTTCTCATAGGACAAGGTCTTGTCCCTTGAGGTAGTTCCATAATTATAGGGGAAAGGAGCCCAAATTGACATCCTCGACCCCATCTGGCTAAACCATTTACCACACTTCCATTATGAAGCTTCTAGAGCTGGAAGCTTCGGCTCTTAATTTTAAAAACTTTCCACAATAGGATTTGAATGATTGGAGCACAGCTGAGTCACTTTGGTCGGTGCTAGGGATAGTGCTAATCTCTGCACATCATCACAAGGGAGAAAAAGGTCTTTAGTGTTGGTCTTGTAAACTAGGCAAAATGCAAGTTTCAAGGGAAATGGTGCAAAAGGGAATTGATCTACTCACGAAGAGGGACACAATGACAGTTTCTTCATGAAGGGAAAGCATGTGGGGTTCACTATAGAGGTCCTCCAGGATCAAGGAACACAAAGTACAAGGATAGTGACAAAATGTTATGTAACAGATGCCCCCTAAAGTGTGAAGGCCAAACTAGAGTGAGGGATTAAATTCTTTATGAATAAGTGTGGGTGTGATACGGGAATAGTGTCCACATGGATGCTGCTATTCCCGCTAAGATGGGTGGCTATCTTAGAAACAAACAATCAAAGTCTACTATTGATTCCTTTTATGAAAATAGATGAGAGGAGAACCAAGAGGGCCAACCTGAGTCTTGCGCTCGATTTTGTCTCTTTCTTGATAGAGTTTTGCCACTTGCTCTTTGTCTACTCAGCTTCAAAAGGACCTGTAGAATCACAGCAACATACTACTATGCAAGAAACAAGGATCTAAGTTCATAAATAATGCAGGATCATATGTGCATTAACCATATACAAGCATATATAAACAAGTACACAAGAATATGGAAGGAAACAAGAATAGCTTTATTCAGATGAAAAGTAGCAATAGGATTACAACCATGAGCTCTAACCCAGCATCATCCTCCAACTAGGAAGCCCTTCTTCACCTCAAGCAAAGCTAGATCACCCAACACTGTGAATGTACACCAGAATACCAACAGCATTTCTCTATAAGTTACAAAATTCCAGCCTCTGGATCTCTGTGATGAGGGATCAATATATAGATGATTACAGAGAGGTGAGTCATCTTTTGGGATCTTGATTAGTGTCTTCTCTCTGATAGTTCCCACTTCCACTTGGATAATGATGATCTCTCACTCATCCCTGGTCGAAAATGGGGTGGCAAGTGTCAGAGGGGAAGCTTCTGGAAGATTCCATGATCTTCCACCTCACATTTTTGTACCTGCCATTTGTCCATTCCTGACCATTGTACCCTACAGAGGAGAAAAATAGTATGCATCACACCCTGTACATTGGGAAGGTGATATAAATCACACCCTCTGCATTGAGCTTTCAGTATGGTCCAGTTTTGACCATTTATGAGTATTTTTCAGTGGCGAACTTCTGGGAGATAATGTAATCAGTTGACCTTGTTCCTTTAGGCAGTGAAGCAGCACTTTTAGGGACTTAAGATCCCTCGGTTTATGGACATTTGTGATTGGGGTTGAAGTGCCCAAAAATGTCTATAACAGTTGCCCCCTAAAGCATGAGGTCATTAATCTTTTTTTATGTCGGGTGAAATGCTTTACTATGAGGATCTAAAGTTTTTCTGAGCTGGGAGGCGACCTGTAATAAGATACAATACAATACATTCTTTGACAACTTGTTTTCATGATATAGCTGAGGCGGGAATTCCCATGCTCAGATTTATAAACTCATTTTCATGTACATAGGACAGACGATCGTCTGTGTGACAGACGATCGTCTGTGTGACAGACTGATGATATGGACACATCATCCTTTGATTTGGATGATCATCTGTTCAGTAATGATGTACATTGGATGTTTTTATATTCCTGAATATATCGCAGCCTAGATGGATGAAACTAGATCTGGGGTCTTCAAAATTCGACCAATATTCACTCAGAGTACAAGTCCATCCATGTGAAAAATGTTTTGGAGTCGAACATGGAAAGACATCGCCTGATTACCAGCCAATGATGTAAGTTGTTAACAAGCACGAGAGGAATCACCAATAATGACAATGACCCTCAAGGTACTATAGTACAATTTACATGGTGTGAAAGATGGACTTGGTGTCAAACACCACGAAAAATCTCTCGGTCAAAGGCCATTGATGTAAACTTGTCACTGAAAGTGAGAAACTTTCCATTAAGGAATGCAAGCTTCAAACTACTGAAAGGGTTGCTCCAAATTCAACTTCTTGGATAATGAGCTGATGTCGACAAGAAGTGACTCGTCGTAGGAGGGCGTTAATGAATCCCACATCAATGACACAGAATCAAGAAAATGATTTTGGAGGTGAAAACAAACTGACGATATCGGGCTTAGGGTCGCGGTCATGAAGGAATGAAGCATGAATGTATTGAAGTGGGTGAGACATAGGTGAATTGTCTAAATGACTTCTCTTGAACATATCGGCGACACTGACGATGGATTGGTAGCGTTAACCCTAAAGATGGATGGTGTGATGGACCAATGGTGAAGACCAGTGAACGGAACAACCCAACCCGACATGGATGTGGAAGGAAAGTGTCATGTTCAAGAGCGACTTGCTACCAATAAAGTTTCTTCTTCTTTTCTTCCCAATTTTCCCCAGTCATTGTTGACCAGTACCTCTTTATTTTTGTCAAGCTTGAGGAGGATAACATATGCTTGTTCTATAATCCACCCTTTGGGCGAACCTGTCGCTATATTTTAGTGAGCCTAGCAACAATGAAACTCGTTCTTGTCCTGTTGGATGAGTTTGTCACTATTTAGTTTTAACGAGTTTAATGAGAAAGATAACTCGGTCTCTTTCAATTTTAGAGATTCTGAAAGAAATGAAAAGAAGACTCTGAAGATTCTTTTTTGTTGTATAATCCCTTAAGTTTGAAAAAGCGTAAAATAATACAAAATGGATGAATTTTCGATAGTTTTAACAAGCCGAACAAGACAAGTGCTCGATCTTTTTGTGTAATAATCCCTCAGGTCCAAAAAGATTAAAATATAGAGGAGGGATAGCACTTCCAATGCCTTTAACGAGCCAAAGAGGCCAATCGCTCGGCAATCTTTTCATATTTTATGAGTCAGGTGAAAAGAGCTTAAAGAAGACTCATTTTTGAGGAACGAGTGATGGTTTCGGGCAGTAGCTGATTCCAGGTAAGATTTGGAATTTTCCAATCACGGTAGTGTCACAAGGATGGCTAACAGACTCACTCTTCACAGATGTTCCTCAAAGGGGTAAACAATCATATGGGGGTGAATGATCGGCTAAAAACAGAGTGGAGGTGATGGAGAGAACACGACCAAGGCTCAAAAGCTGGTGCTAAGGCATTCACAATGGTTATTTACCGGTTCATTTTTAATGAGCTTAAATGTTGGGGGAAACATTTGCTCATGATTTATGTTTATTTTTTAACGAGCTTGAACTATGCGCTAAAACTGCTCGTGGAGGGTTTATTTTTTAACGAGCTTGAACTTTGCGACAACATTGCTCGTCGGTCGTATGATAAGAAATGTCTCATTCGAGATGCTATTTTGAAGTGGCTTACATCTCTCAAGCTTTGCCATGGATCCTTTCTTTATGCAAGTTAGGAAATGACTAGCCTTACGGGTTTAAAGGGTTAGAGGTCCTAAGAAATTAAAAAATAAATAGCCGCTCTTCGCTTGCATGCGGAAAGGTTTGCATGCCCCCAAGTATAGCGAAAATTTTCCAAGTTACCAAGAAAGTTCTATCCGCGTAGTGGATAAAATGCTTCCTCGGCGATGTCCATCGAAACAGACAAAGGTGAATGGCGCAGACGCATTCCACTCACATAACTTTGACGAAGGTATCTTATTCCAGTCTGATCCCATTTTCCTATAAGGACGGGTTCGACAGACTAGTCATATATCCCTCGCGGAAATCCACTCTATACCCAAGGTTTTCCTGCCGAAACAGACCAGGGTGCATGCCCCCTGGGTTTGAGTCACATCTTCCTGAATCACTCGCGCTCATCAGGTGGACGGACTGGAGACCGATGAGACATTTCTTGCGTGAAAAGACCATGTAGGGATGGCATTTGACTATTTGTGATGTGTGAACCGGGGAATGACATTTGGTCTACGAGCTTGACCATTCTGCCTTCGTGCGGAAAACACGTTACTCTAAAGAGTGAGGAGACGATGGCTCCCATGTAATAAATATAGTCGTGTCCAAGGAGTATATTATAATCTAAAGGTCCTCGAACTACCATAACGTTCATGTGAACAGTTTTCCTTCATGGGCACATTTGGAAGGATCCCTAAAGGTCGAATGGTTCCCTTGTCAAAGCCTGTCATATTTCTCATTTCAGGAAAAAGCAATGGCAAACCAAGCGCTTTCCAAGTAGTTGAGGAAAGGATACTTAGAGAAGCCCCTTCATCGATGATGGTACCGACCATGACCATTCTGTAAGCTTGTACAATGATTATGAATAGTACGCTAGCTGGTAAATGGGGTCTGCCTAGTAGATTCCAGTCGAAGGAAACGACTAGGTTGCTTGGTGGTGGGACTGAATAGACAGCCGAATATGACTTTGATGAACTTCCTTCCTGCGATAAAGGAATGGGAGGACTGCCCCCAAGATCATCGGAGTCTATGTTGAAGAAAAGAATTTGAACGGTGTCATTCTCTTTCTCTTCAGTGACGGTATCATTCGAAGATGAACATTCTAAAGGCAAGACCAGGTCAACTTCCGTATCGACCCTTTGACTTTCGTCTTGTATGCATTCAGAAGGTTCATTTTCAATGATAGACGCTTCATCCAACCACAATGACGGGCCAGCCGGATTTTCAACCAATGGAGGACTTGGCAGAGTTTTTTATATCCAGGAGGAAGTCGTAGCAGTGAAACCGGACGATCATCCAAAACTCTTTTAGCCTCGTCAAGGAAGGGACAATGGTGGATGGCGTGATTTCCTTCACACAACTTACAAGGAAATCTAGGATTCCTTCTTTGTCCATGTTCTTCGCTTTCACTGGTTGATGGTGAGAATTCAACATGATCGCTAGAGGTTGACGCTACCGAATTGTGCAAATGAGGAGACCAGTGCCTTAAGATCCGAGGGATGCAGGGACAATCTTGGTGATAGTGGTCTCCATTGCAAATGACACAAGGAGATTTAGGTTTCGACTATGTGGTGTGAGAATTTTCACTAGACGATGCTTGGTTTCCCCCTTTCGATTTTGGTTCCTTTCTCTTCTTTTCCTTTTTCTCTTTCTTCTTCTTCTTCTTCTCAGTTACTTGATTTTTAGCTTTATCTG
Organism: Pinus taeda; assembly: GCA_000404065.3. NCBI lineage: Eukaryota > Viridiplantae > Streptophyta > Pinopsida > Pinales > Pinaceae > Pinus > Pinus taeda. The sequence continues at coordinate 22,237 of APFE030604617.1, forward strand.
CTCTATCAAGCGAATAGGAAGGAGAGGGAGAATCAGATGAAGTAGAAGGTTGGGAGGCAACTCTATTGTCATCTAGTCGCTGATTAGACTGTTCAGGAATTACGGGATTATGAATGACAGAGGTAGAGAAGAACCAGACAGGAAAACTAATTGTCAATCCTGGAAGTGACAAAGTGGCCATATGGGGTGCACCAACATCTTCCCAAGAGAAGGGACTAGGATTTCCTCCAAGGGGAAATCCTTGGTTGGTAGATTCCATTTTCTCAACCTAAAGATCAACGGGGGAATTTGTAATTTCATTCCGATTAAAATAAATTTTTAGACGCTTTGACACAACTTGTTTTTTCAATTTTAAAGAGTCGAGAAAAAACAAAAGATGACTCTAGTCGCCTTCGATTTTTATCGAGCCTGAAGTGCCAAGTGCTCATAGGACCTTTTCCTTTAAGGAGTTTGAAAAGGAGAAAAATGGACTTCTCTGGAGATCTAGGCAGAGAGGATTACCAAACCAATCGCAAACCTACAGAATACTTTTTACGGTACGGCAGTCGATCTTCTTGAATGTTGTGTTCGGTGCATTGCGATCGATAGGGCGGAAAACATGGCTTCCTAAGGATAAAGGATGCAGCCTATTTTGGTCTCCCAATATATACTCGAAGGTACGTGGGAGCACAAGTCCGTACTGGCACTTGCCATCTCAAAGTGGAGGAATCATCCAACCAACACTGAAAGCAATAGTTACCAGGTTTTACGACGCCAGAATACGTCTCTAACCTAGACCTCTAAATGTTGTGTGTTAAGTTCCAAAGTGTTGTTAGATTCATTGAATTTATTTTAATTTGATCTTGCTTAACAATTTGCCTTTTAGGTTCACCACGTGATGTGTATATAATTCCTAAAATGCAGTCTAAGATGATAAACAAACATTTAATCTTCTTTCAGCAATGAAAATCCTAGCTACTAAAGGGAAGAAAGTCAAGAATCTTTTCTTCAGAGAGCACAGAGCACACGCTAAATGCACAGTCCTAAATCAAGCCAAGAATCAAAATGAAAATGCACATGCATGTATTTTTTTCAGCCTTCTTAATGTGTGAATGACAGTACTCAACAAAATTCTTTTTCAAAATGAAGTGAAAGCAAGAGAGACACTTTGCGATTTTGAAATGAAAATTGCTTTTCGACACTTTAAAACTACTAATTCCAATCCTATGCAATAGTAACTGTATAATCGACTATCAAGAATAATGGGATTGTTTCCTAAAACTAAAAACGACAGCTACGACACTTTCATATCTAGAGACGACAGTTTGACTATGGTACTTTTTTGCAAAAGAGAACTAAAAATGACACACAATACATAAAAACATTTATAGTTCTTTGCACTAAGGAGGCGGAATAATGCAAGAGAAGGGTGTTTTTCATAGAAGTACACTGACCACAGACAACAAAACTCTTGAATAGGACTGAAAACAGTGAGAAAAATCCACGGTCTGAGGGTAAAGTTAACCCTTCCTGACCATCGCACCTGTTACACAGTGAACTCAGTATGCAGTGCACCTACTACACTCGGGAAGTGCGATGCATACAGACTGCCTTGAAGGCAGGGTGCAATGGTAGCAGTGCGAGACTTTGAATAGGTTTTCACTCACAGTTTGCAATCTAGTTCAGGTGTTTAGGCCGAGTAAGTAAAGATCAGTGTATGTAAAACACAGGGGTGATCTAAATAGGCTACAAGAGCCACCACTTAGGGCAATTAGATTGCTTGCAGATCTATTGTTTAATTCATAAACAAAACCTGGAGATAGAATGAAGCAGCTGTTGAACTGGTAAATCCCCTCTGCGGACAGAGGCGATCCCACTAGCCCAACACGGGTCTAGCAACAATCACACACGCTACACGCAGGTTCCTAATTGCATAATTTAAAGATCGATCAGAACGATCTACCTGGAATCCAACACTATTTGTTGTAGAAGAAACGCCGCTCCTGTCCTTTAGCTTTGGCCGGTCACTATCCTTATGCTCCACGTACGGACACCTGCACAAACAAAGAACAATCCAACACAAGCGTAAAATCCAGTACATGCAATCATATATCGGTCAGACAAGATATAACTCAAATATCATCAGAAGACACGTGAGTGGAACCATAATGATAGTCGTTCATTATTCAATAAAAGAAGAGAAGGATTACAACCAAAGAGGCCTGACGTTGAACCTCCTTTGACTGGGTCAGCAGCTAAACATGCCTTGCAAAGTGACCTCCTCTCTCAATATTTTGGCAGCATAACTCCTCTATAGCTCTCAATTCTCACTATCAATCCAGCATAATCTTAGCTCACCTTAGCTCTAGCAAAACTTGTTTTTCTTTGGTTCAATGCAGGGTGACGGTCATTTATAGATGGAGGAGGAGGAAGTATGCATTGTATCTGGACACCTACTGAATATTTGGCATTGTCCCAGAATAGCCTTTGAACTGGGTTGTCATGGATAAAAAAGACGACACTCGACCACTTCCATGGGATTTTTCCCCAGAGAACTGCATGAGCAATGAAGGAAAAAACACTTCAGTGCGCGCTGGCCAAAAATCATGACCAATTTTGGGTGGCGCGGGCTTTGTTCTGTGACAGAGCGTCCATGGGCGCACCCTCTTTGGAGGAACTGAGCCATTGGCGCGGGTTAGACACTGTGGACCTGCGCTAATGGAAAAAGGGCATTTTTTAGGGATAATCTTCGAAAGGTGTCTTCAGGGATTTTGAAGTTCATACTTAGGAGAATCCAATGCAAGTGTTTTTAAGTTGTGTCACTGGTCACAGGTCCATAAATGTGTCCTCCAGTGTGTGAAAGCAAGGGTAACAACGATGGTGACCAACGGTGACAAATTACTGCGTAACAGATGCCCCCTAAAGCATGAGCCTCGAGAGAGAGAGAGAGAGGTGAAGTGCTTTACAAGACCATATCTAGCTGCCGCCGAGAATCTGCATTGAGAGATACAGTATGATAGTTCAAATACATGATATATGTGGCATGGATGCAACCATCCATAAAGAGTACATGATGATCAAGATCCGTAGTATGGACGCAGCCATCTAGTTAGGATCGATGAATAGACTCAGGTATGGTCACAGCCATCCAGTAAAAGAGTCATGTATCAAAATCACGCCTGGATTACAACAGACACAATCCAGGGTCTTGCGCTCCACCTCGACCCGAACATAAGTACAAGTTCAAGCATGCAAAAATGTGAGCTGAAGTCGAACACGCATGAACATCGTCTGATTACCAGCCAATGATGAAAGCCATTAACAGACGCGAGAGGTACCACCAATAATGACAATGGTCCTCAAGGTACTATGGGTACAGTCTACGGCGTGTGAACGAATGAGCCGATGTCGAACACCCGTAGAGTCATCCGATCGGAGGCCAATGATGAAAACCTCGTGTCGAACACGAAGAAGAACCTGCCGTTGAGGTATGCAGGCTCTAAGGTACCAGAAGGGAGTCTCTAGGTCACTTTCCTGGATAATGAGCTGAAGTCGACAGGAAGTGATCTTCGTCGAAGGTGGGCCATAATGTTTCCCACATCATCGACACGAGATGGGAAGAGACAATGCTGTGAAGTAAGATTTATGAACTATCAGGCAGAGGTGGTTTCTTTCAGAGGTCAACTTCTCTTGAACATATCGGCGACACGACAGTGGAGTTGGCAGTATTTGACGTCAATGGATCAGAGCTCATGATGACATGGCAATGAGAAAATGAGAGGTCAAATAGGATCACCCGAACCCACGGAGGCAAGTGAAAACAAAGTGAGATATCCCCCCCCTGACACGAAAGCAGAAAAGTGCCATGTTCAAGAGCGACATACTGCTGACACGACTATAATTACAGTTCCAAAATTTTATTTTTCCCCCGCCATTTCTGGCGAGTACCCCAATTATTTTTAACAAGCTTGATGGGGGTAGCATATGCTTGTGGTGTAAGTTCGACCTTCAGTCGAATCCAACCTAGTAAAAGTTTAACGAGCCCTAGGGAGGAGAAGCTCAAGTTTCGTCATAATGACGAGTCCAATGTCGTCAGGGTTTAACGAGTCCGACATAGGTAAAACTCAGACTCTTTTTCATGTTTAGAGAGTTTGAAAAAGACACGGAAAAGAAAACTCCAAAGGTTCTTTTTCGTAGAGTCGTGTCTCTCGGGTCCGAAAAAGTGTAAAATGATACCCAAAAGAACCGCCCGATCAAAACGACCGAGTACTTTTCATGAGTAGTGATTTCGACCTGAAAAAGTAGAAAAGGGATCAAAATCACGTAGTTTCGTAACCACTAACGAGTTTGAAATGACAAAAACCCGGTAATCTTTTTATATTTTAACGGTCGATAAAAGAACTTAAAACGACCGCCCCTTAGTAACCGTTTAACGAGCCAAGAGGGACAACTCGGCGATCTTTTCCGCTTTAAAAGGTCAGGAAAAGAGCTAAAAGCAGACCATAAGTAACATTCTTGTTCGGACTCACACATATCTGTTATTTACAAATTTCTCAAATGTCTATCTAATACACGATTGGCCAATGCATCAGATACTACGTTCAATTGTCGTGGAATATGTTGATACGTAATAAACTCAAAATTCCTTTCTAACAATTTTACACGTAAATACAACCTTAAAATATGATGGTCTCTGACGGAATAACGCCTATTGAGCTGAGAATCCAGGTTTACCACTAACGCCCGAATACCGAAATTAATTGCTTCAGCAAGGAGTTCGATTACGGCACAATATTCGGCGACATTATTCGTGGTACGACCCAAACAGACACCTTGAAGATTTACCAGTTCACCATGAGGATCATAGATCACACATGCCGTAGAGGATAAGTTATGAGCACTGTGACAGGCACCATCAGCGAAACCAATATGAGGCGTATTAGACATCTGGACAAGAAGCGGAAAACACGATAAGCGACAAGCGACGATGGAGTCTAAATTTTTTTAGCACATATAGACAACACATTTGCTGAAATACATGTATATACAAAAAGAAGCGTACTAGCATTACGCATAGTACTTTTTCAAATACAACCCATTACGAGGCTGCGAGAGGATTTCCTTCATAATCTATTAACCCATAGGCTCCTTTGTCTAAAACTTTCTTGACAATATAAGGGCCTAACCACATGGATTCGAGTTTTCCTGGTCCTAACTTTTAGTGTGCTTGATCATATAGGAGAACCAAGTCTCCCTCTTCGAAGGAACGTGGACGAACAGTCTAGTCAAAATGAGATTTGACCCGCCTCTTTTGCGTTTCGATTGCCAGATTAGCTAGGTGACGAGTTTCATCTAGACGTTCCAAATAAAGGAGGCGTTCTTCTAATGGGGTAGTGTTAGGAAGCAGCTCGATGGCTAATTTTAATGAAGGGATCTCACATTCGATCGGAAGGGTAGCCTCTAGTCCGTAGACTAGTTGAAATGGAGTAAAACCAGTGGCATCCTTCACGGAAGTTCGGTAAGCCCACAAAGTAGGGAACAACATCAAATGCCAGTTGGACTTGTGCATGCCAACGGTGCGCTGAAGCATAGTAACTAAGATCTTGTTGATCGCTTCAACTTGGCCATTGGATTGAGGATAGTATGGGGTAGAACTATCGTGCTTTAAGCCCAGCTGGGTTGTCAGTTCTGTCATCATATGATTCTGGAAATGCTTTCCGTGATCAGTGACGATGGCTTGAGGGATGTCGAATCGCGAAATAACATGATTAAACAAAAATTGTGCCGCTGTGTGACCGTCCTCATTGAGTGTAGGCATCGCCTCGGCCCATTTAGTAAAATAATCAACGGCGACGATAATGTACCCATTCCCCCCAGCCGAGCAAGGGTTACAGGTAACATAATCAATGCCCCATTTGGTAAAAGGGCTGACGGTAACAACAGGGTGCAAAGGAGCAGCGGGTGCCCGCATCTTCCGTTGGAAAATTTGGCACTCGTGACAAGAACGGACTAAAAGAATGCAATCTTTGAAGATGGAAGGCCAAAAGTAGCCAGCACGGAGAATTTTCTGAGCAGTAGCATAGCCAGACATATGGCTGCCACAAGCACCTGAGTGGTAGTCATTGAGGACTCTATCAGCTTCCTCGTGAGTAAGACAACGGCGGAGAACAGAGTCAGCGCCGAGGCGATACAATGTATCCCCAATGATCCAATATGGTTGTGATTGATGACGAATCCTTCGTCGAGCGTCTTTAGAAGTGCCCAGGCGGAAGGAGGACGTTTGCAGATACGTGATAATGTCACCATACCAGGGGTCGAGGGTGCTGATGAGAAACAAGGTCTCATCCGGGATGTGATCTTCCGTATGAGATGGCGAAGAAGAAGACGGTAAAGAGCAAATTAACTCAGCGAAAACCAACGATTTCTTAGACTTGGCGGAAGTGAACTCCAAGTCAAACTCTTGGAGGATGACAATCCACTTAGAGTATTTACCCCCAGCAACTGGCGTGGCAAGATATACGTCATGGGGTTGCAATCAGAGATCACTGTAGTAGTGCGCAGCAGAATATAGTGGCAGAAACGTTGGACTGCGCAAACAGCGGCTAACGCCAACTTCTCGACATGTGCATATCGATTTTCCGTGTCAAGGAGGTTTTTACTGAGATAATAAATGACATGTTCGGTGTCGTCATTGTCAGTTTGGACAAGAACCATACCAATAATGGTGTCGGCAGCGGCTAAATATAGGATGTAGTCACGATGATAATTTGTAGGCCGAAGCAATGGAGCAGAGACAAGGAGATCTTTGAGACGCTCAAAAGATTCTTGAGCCACCGCATCCCAGTGAAAAGGGACATCCTTTTTAAGTAGATGCGTAAAGCCTTTAGCCACTTCGGTGTAGTTCGGGATAAAACAACGTAAAAAGTTCGCTTTTCCTTGGAGACTTTGCAGTTGGTGTAAGGAAGCAGGGGGAGGGAGATTCACAATAGCTTCGACTTTGAGGGGATCCAAACGGATGCCCTCTTGGGAGACGACAAATCCAAGAAGTCGACCCGTTTCTATGCAGAAAACACACTTATGAGGATTAAGCCTGATATTGTAGTGTCGACAGCGAAGAAAAATTTCACGAAGATGAGCAGGGTGGTCTGTACGCTTAGCCGAATGAGCTAGAAGATCATCCAGATAAGGCTGTACAATATGTCGGAGGTCATGAAAAGCATAAGACATTGCACGTTGGAATGTAGCCCCAGCATTTTGAGACCGAAAGTGATCTTCTTGTAAGAAAAGGTACCCCACGGACAGATAAAAGCAGTTTTGTGTTGATTAGCGGGGGCAATATTGATCTGGTTATAACCAGAAAAGCCGTCCATGAAAGAGTACATTTTTCTACCCGCACACTCGTCAATAATCTGATCAATGAAGGGTGTGGGGAAATTATCTTTTGGACAGGCCCGATTGATATCGCGATAATCAACACAGACACGGATAGTTCCCTGTTTTTTAGTGATAGGTACAATATTGGAAACCCAATCTGTGAGTGGTATAGGGTAAATGAAACCAGCTTTAAGAAGTTTTTCCACTTCGGCCTTGATCGCTGCAGCCTTTCGAGGGTGTACTTGATGTAAACGTTGTCGAACAGGCTTAGCACCGGGGTATGTAATGATTTGATGCACCACGATGCTAGGATCAATTCCGGGCATTTCTTCGTAAGACCAAGCAAAAACATCGCGAAATTCACAAAAAAGTCTCGAGTAAATTTGAATCTCCTCCAGAGTACAAGTGACTCCGATATGAACATGTTCGACAATCCCAGGTTTGATAGAGATGTCGATGGGTTGGTTTTGCGTGATGTTCGCCATATTTCCTTCAAAAGATGAGTGATAAATGTGAACAGGGGACTGAAGGAATCAGAATGGGGAACAAGGAGAAAACCGTTGAATAGCAGTTGGCTCATCCTGAGGGATAGAGAGCAACAAGGAACAATGATGGTTATGGTGCCAAGGACGTTCCTCGAGAGACATGGTCTCTATAATGGCTTCATCGGAAGAGAATATCTCGTGCAAAGGATCCGAAGAAGCGGGATCTACAATCCCTAGAAATGGAGCGAGTGTGTGAAAAATTCTGCTCTAAAGAGCAAATTCAGAAGCCGATGCAGCGACGATTTCAGCATAGTTGAGTTCGGACAGACTCAACGGTATTTTGTCGCCCCATGAATCTACTTGGTCGATGGGAGGAACAAACCATGGATCGAGACAAGTAGAGATCATATTGACGGAAGCGACATTGGGAGGTGAGGCTGGAAAAACACCCATAAGGGCAGGATCTTTAAAAATTCCGTGACCGAGACTCTCAAATGACTTCGTGGTATGTTCCACAAAAGGGATAGTTCCTTCTGAAGAGGAAGCGAAAACATTCAGCTGGTCGACTGTAATAATCTTCCCTTGGTGAGGGAAGCGGATGATATGAAAATAGGATGAAGCAATGGCTTGCATCGCGTAAATCCAACTGCGTCCGAGAAGGAGGTTGTACGTCAAAGTAGCGTCAACGACTTCAACTTCCATCTCGACCGTTTTTCCTTCCAAAGAAATGGGTAATCGTGGGAGAATACCATAAGGACGTGAGGCTCTTCCATCGAAAGCTTCCAAGGTTGTGGGAGACTGACTCAATGTTGGAGAACCAATAGCTTTCCAACAGGCCACAGACATGATGCAAGTGGAATCACCTTCGTCAATGACTGTGCGATGAATAGTTTTCTTATCGATAACTACCTGTATGAGAAAGGCGATTTGGGGAGGCAGTCTCTGAGTATGGCGGTTTAAATCGAATGTAATCAAATCCGAATCTGCCGGATCTATGCCACCGATGGCGGATAGAAAGGACTTCCTCTGAGAGGGGCAGCTCTGGAGAACTTCTAAAGCCGACATAGCCTACGGAGTCTGAGCTAAATCCTTAACGATATTATAGTGCTGAGCAACACGGGCATTTGGGTTGTAGGAATATTTCCGGAGCACCCCTTTTGGAGGGGGTCGAACAGGCACTTCAGCACTAGGTCTCTCGATATGGAGAGGCCTTGAACTGAAAGGAGGAGCACTGGGAGTAACCTCAGGCTCCTTGCCAGTAGATGGATATTCTTTTGTTCGAGTACTGATGTTAATAGGGACCGTACCTGCCATAAACACTTGGGAACCGAAAGAAGAGGGAGGTTGAGAGGGGTCAGCGACCATTTGGGTCTGCTGTGAAGGAAAGGGTTCTTTAAGAACCGCAGGGACCTCAGGAGCGCCTTTCAACAAACGACTAACTTCAGACCGCCGAGGGCAGTCTTTGGTGTAGTGGTCCTCATCACAGATAAAACAAGGATACTTGGGTTTGCGTTTGACACTCTCCTTAGATTGAGGTTTAGGTTGTTCCTGCTTAGGTTGTTCTGGTTTGTTTTTTCCTTTCTCCTTCTTCTTTGATTTCAATGTTTTTTCAGTCTTGGTTGACTGAACGACATTAACCTCGGAAGTAGATTTAGGATGAGGAGTAACTTGGGAACTGTTTTCATTTGGAGTATTAGATTTTTGCTTCCCAGGGTTTGCGAAATTTTTCTTGGAGGATGAACTCACAGACCCGATAATACCGTCAACTGTAGGTGTTGGCGGGGTTTTGGACGTTCCAGGTCTAGGGGCATCAGGCAAATAATCATATAATGTACCTGACTGGGAATAAACTAAGTCAAGGTATTGAGTGCGCGCAATAGCTTGCCCTTCAGCAACGCATGCTCCCATTGCAATATCCCGAGCTATCAGAGGAACGAATGAAGTCGTGAACCAATCCGTGAGAAGCTGGTCGGGAATCGAAAATTTAATCATACGTCTACGCCGTCTCCATTCATGGATATGATCAGAGATGTGCGTAGCAGTTGACTGTCGTAAGGACGTAAGGAGGTGCGTGCCCGTTTCATAACGAATGGGCAACTGAAAATGTGTAAGGAATGCCATAGCCATTGAGTTGAAATCCTGAAAGGATCCGCGATTTAGCTCAATATACCATTTAGCGGCAGAGCCGGGGAGCGTCCTTTGAAAAAGGCGAAGCCGAATCGAATCATCAAGCCATGAATTAGATGAACACCATAGATGATACGTCATGACATGAGCTTGCGGATCTTCATTGGCTTTGCCATCAAATTTCGAGCAATCACCAGGAATCTTGGTGCGAACCGGAGGCCAATAAGGATTATGAAGAATAGGGTCATTAGTCAATTTAGACACATCCGGTAGTTCGAGAGTCGCTAAAAAGGTTAATTGAGGATTAAATGACATCTGAGGCTGTTGGAACGATGGGACGCCTGGGTTCCAACCGAGTGGTGGCGGCCCCCAAGGACCTTGCCCGGATGGATTTTCCCCCATAGTATGTTGGATATAGGGGTTAGCGTTCTGCCCCCAACATATGGGTTACCAAACAATGCTGCAGAAGTAGCATGTGGCCGTTGGTAATTTTGGTAAGGAGCAAACAGAGGTTGGCCTTGGGGTTGCTGGTAACCGTAATGCGGTGGGACCCAAAATTGGGTTTGAGACCCAGGCTGAGTTTGGGAAAATGTTTGAGATTGACCTCCAACCTGCATTTGAGAACCAGACGGATTTTGAGATCTAACCTGGGACCAGGTGCCAAGTTGAGCAATGCCAGTATATGGATAACCTTGGGCTATCTGAGTAAAAGGATAACCTTGCTGGTATTGAGGTTGGCCCACCTGCTGATATTGAGTTTGGCCTACCTGCTGGTGCAGGGGTTGGCCTCCCTACTGATACTGGGGTTGGCTTCCCTGTTGATACTGAAGTTGACTTCCTTGCGGATATGCAGCAGAGGGTTGTCCTCCGATACCAGTTGGTTGGTTTTGAGGATGACCAGTTTGTCCAAAAGACTGAGTATATTGGACGGTTGCTTGACCAATTGTTTGGGCAACTTGGCCCGAAAATTGGGTATACTGGACGTTAGGTTGATTCGGATTAACAAACGATTGACCAGTTGGTCCAGTATGGGAACCTTGCTGGAGACTAGGTTGAGCTTGTGGAATGGAAGGGTGACCTGGGTTGCCAGTAGGTTGGGTATGAGGAGTGAAAAAGGTACCACTAGAAGCAAAAGGATTTCCTTGGAAGGATTGTCCTTGTGGATTTTGCTGGTGTGGTATCTCAGGTTGAGCGTACGACACTTGACCACCATGGTAAGAGGTGGAACCCCAATCTATGGATAACGGGACCGAAATCTCTCCAACTGATAACTGACCTGCCCCAGTACCGAAGGGTGGTAGATACTGATCATACTTCCCCCCAAGTGATGCATTAGATGTAGGATCAAAGCCTACAAATAAAGAGGACGAAGGTCGGCTAAAAATAGGCGTTGAAGAAGCCACAGATATAAGCGGAGGAGTTGTCACCGAAGTAGTAGTTGTATTGCGAGGTGGCGGAGTCGATGGCTCCGTATTGGAAAAAACGGGTGGTGACCAAATAGAGGTCGGAAAAGGAGATGATATAAAATCGCGCAATGCTTTATAACCAAGAGGCAGTCCCCCGGTAGAAGCATTCCTACTAACATGTGTAGATTCCATTGTGCCAGGGATTTCATCCCCTGGCATGCCGGATTCGTCAGTAGTAGTAGGTGATGGGTTTTCCATGTCGGAAGGAAAAGGTTTCCGAGGAGAAGTATATTCCCAAAAAGGGATACCATTCTGAGAAGGTTCCCAAATGGGGTTGGTATAAAACTGATAATCCTCGTCGCCTGGAGCGCTAGAGATGATCGGTTGTACGCTTGGAACAATAGGGAGAATCTGACTCACAACCGGACCCTCAGAAGGCGAAATTGGTAGTTCCGCCAGGGTGAAAATTCACAAAATCCCAAGGAAACTTAGCGAAACCAGTTCCTACACAGACTAACGCAAACAAAATTAACCGGGTTATGTGATTGTGGCCAGATAAATTTTTAAGACACTTGACTTGACCTTTTCATTTATAAAGAGTCGAGAAAAGGACGAAAAGATGACTCTAGTCTCCTTCGATTGTTTAATGAGCACGAAGTGAAAGGCTGCTCACTTACACCTTTTCTGTTAGACAGTCTGAAAAGGATCAAAAGCTGACTACTCTGGAAATCTAGGTAAAAGGGTTTTCCAAACAATCCGTAAAACTGCTTATACACCTTAGTGATCAGAAGATCACCAAGGACTTCCTGTACTGCAGTCAATCTTCCCGAATGCTGTGTTCAGTGCATTATGGTTTGTAGGGCGGCAAACTCGGCTTCCTATGGATCAAAGGTTGCAAATCTATAGGGGTCTCCCAATTTATACTCGACGGTATGTGGGAGCACAGTTCGTACTGGCACCTATCGTTTCACCGTGGAGGAATCACCCAACCACTCAACAATAAACTACCAGGCTTAACGACGTCGGAACACGTCTCTAGCCTAGACCTCTAGAATGTGAGCGTTAAGTTTCAATGCCTTGTTAGGTTCATTGAATTAATTTTATTGTTCATCTTCGATTAAGTCTCAGTTTTTGGTCTTAGCGTATGTAATCTCTCGAAATGTCCTAAATGCAACTATATGCGAAAATTGTATTCGTTTCATTTTGATGAATTCTAACTACAGAAGAGTTAAGAGGTTCACACAAACAAAACGATCCCAAAAATCCTAATGCAGCTAATAACAAGAAAGAAAAAATCTTTTCATTTTCTTTTTAAAAGCAAAAAATTAACATAACATGCTAATTGACGAAAAGCAAAAAATCTTTTTTCTTTTCTCTGAAAAATAGAATAATGCACTTAAAGGATTTCAAGAGATATTCACAACTAGATAATTCATTCCAAAGAATCTATAACCAGATCTGAAACATGAACAATAACCCAGCAAAGCAAAGAAAAACCAAGATCTTCAAAGAACTATGTAATCTAAGTCCCAATGAAGTCAGGTAAAAACAAGCAAGCTAAAAGCAAGACACTTGCAGCATGAAATGTAAAACTGATACAACCACCAGAAGAATGTGGAAATCAATCAATAAAATGTCTGGATCTGTAAATCATAAATCCGACAGAAGGCTCGATAACAAAGCCACAAAGGCCAAGATGTAAAATCGATGGACAAAGGCAAACAACTGAAGGATGGAAAGAACCACCAGCCAAATAACAGTCCAACAGACTTCCAGGAGGTATAAAAAGAGCAAAAAGACACAGAACCAAGCTTAAGAGACTGACAAACAAGCTAATTAAAAAACTTAACCAGTGCGGCGGGACTGTAAGTTTGCAACTCGCGTTAAACAAAGATTGGCGCGAGTTGTCTGAGAGCAACAAGCGCCAACCAGCACGACTGTTCAAATAAAAAACGCGCTGGCGGAGTTTTCCATGCAAAAAGACAGAACGGATGGTCCCAGGCTTGGTTTCTAGTATCTAGACAGAGCCAACAAGTAAAAAAAATAGCAAGAACTCTAACCAAGAAAATTATTCAGACAAATAAGCGAGAGAAAAATGACATGCAAGGCAAGATTGAGATTGTCCAGTTTGTAAATTGAACCGGAGATCGACTGAAGTGGCGTTGATCTACTTCACTTCTGCATAGCAGAAGTGTTTCGAAGGCTACCTGGCCGCTCTTCAGACTCCGTCCACAATTTACAAATCAAACAATACAAAAACAATCAACAAGCAAATCCCCAGCGGAGTCGCCAAATTGTTGAGCTGGTAAATCCCCTCTGCGGACAGAGGCGATCCCACTAGCCCAACGCGGGTCTAGCAACAATCACACACGCTACACACAGGTTCCTAATTGAATAATTTAAAGATCGATCAGAACGATCTACCTGGAATCCAACACTATTTGTTGTAGAAGAAACGCTGCTCCCGTCCTTTAGCTTTGGCTGGTCACTATCCTTACGCTCCACGTACGGACACCTGCACAAACAAAGAACAATCCAACACAAGCGTAAAATCCAATACATGCAATTATATATCGGTCAGCAAGATATAACTCAAATATCATCAGAAGACACGTGAGTGGAACCATAATGATAGTCGTTCATTATTCAATAAAAGAAGAGAAGGATTACAACCAAAGAGGCCTGACGTTGAAATCTCCTCCAACTAGGTCAGCAGCTAAACATGCCTTGCAAAGTGACTTCCTCTCTCAGTATTTCGGCAGCATAACTCCTCTATAGCTCTCAGTTCTTGCTATCAATCCAGCATAATCTTAGCTCACCTTAGCTCTTGCAAAAACTAGTTGGTTCAATGCAGGGTGACAGTCATTTATAGATGGAGGAGGAGGAGGTATTCATTGTATCCGGACACCTACTGAAGATTTGGCATTGTCCCAGAATAACCTTTGAACTGGGTTGTCATGGATGAAAAAGACGACACTCGACCACTTCCATGGGATTTTTCCCCAGAGAACTGCATGAGCAATGGAGGAAAAAACACTTCAGTGCGCGCTGGCCAAAAATCATGACCAATTTTGGGTGGCGCGGGCTTTGTTTTGTGACAGAGCATCCATGGGCGCGCCCTCTTTGGAGGAACTGAGCCATTGGCGCGGGTTAGACACTGTGGACCCGCGCTAATGGAAAAAGGGCATTTTTTAGGGCTAATCTTCGAAAGGTGTCTTCAGGGATTTTGAAGTTCATACTTAGGAGAATCCAATGCAAGTGTTTTTAAGTTGTGTCACTGGTCACAGGTCCATAAATGTGTCCTCTAGTGTACGAAAGCAAGGGTAACAAGGACGGTGACCAACGGTGACAAATTACTGCGTAACAAGAAGCTTCTAAGAGACGAGGATCAAGTATACTTTAATCTTAGACGTTGATTAGTGATTAGATCATGGCCATTGATTTATCAACATGAAAATCATAAAAGAAGGCTTGGGGTGAGTTGGAGAAGATATATAGAGAGATTGAGGAAATCGATTTTTTGAGGTGAGAAGTTCTCAAGAGGGAAATAGATTTGGGAGATCTTGCAACTAAGGGGCAATGATATTTCAGGAATATACATAAAGAGGTGGAGAGAAGCTTGTAGAGATAGCGCAGTAGCTAGGAGAGTTGACGTTGTGCCAGTTTGGGCCCACGTAGCCTTGACGTAGGGCCAAAAGGGCCAGTGTAGAGGGAGAGAGTTGTTTTCCACACAGAGTGTCAGAATTGCCGGAAACTACCGGAATAGCCAAGGAAAGCTGATGCAGTGGGAAGAAGAGCTGACACAGAGCCTTGGGGAGTGCTACACAATTATTGAAGAGGGGTAGCGCAGTTGTAGCTGTGGCCAGCTAGATTTGTTGTTCGATGAGTCAGAATCTATCGGGTGAAGTGAGGTAAAACTCACTCAAGTTTTCCACTATCGTATTTCTCTATCACGGGTTTGTCGAGAGGGAAACCAAAATTTGAATTCAAAACATCTGCTTAACAATAGAAAATCCTTAGAGTTGCCACACTGGTTTTCCCATATTGGTTTTTCTAGGGACGTTTAACTCAAAAATAATTGTGTTCTTTGTGTGTTTGTCCTGTTTATTTTTCAGTACTTGAATTTTATATTGGTGTAGGCTGCAGTGTATTTGTATTAATATTTTCTGAACATTTATGAAAATATCTTGTTAAATGAAGAAAACAAGTAAGTAATGCAAATCAATTTAATGCAGTAAGATTTCTAATTTATTAAATTAAAAAAAATTCACAAAAATCTAACATAACCCTTAAGAAATGCCATTATGCAACATAATCCTTAATGAATCTTACATTGCAACATATTCCCTAAGGTGAGTAGTAATATGATATGAATAAATACACAGGAATTCCATCTCGTTCCATCTCGTTTGAAAAGCCAAAAAAATAACATACTAATTTGACAAAATCTTTTTCCTCATGCGACATTGTCTAAAAAAATTAATGAATAAGGCACAACAAAGGTTCCATCTTAATATATCTTATTCATTGTATAAGAGAATAGCTATCCAATATATTAAGCACAAAGCAACTCGATGATCATTTAATAAATTTTGGATCATCCATCTCACTCTTTATATTTCCTTTTCATTTCAAGGAAAACAAGTAACTGGAAAAAAAACCAATTTTGATTTCTTTAATAGAGGATTGATTAATTATGATCTATTAGGTTATGTATATTTCCTCTTCAATCCAAGAAAATAAAGGTTTTTTTAACTAATGTGGGGTTTCATGAGAGTAATAATTTTAGAACACTTATTATAAGGGAAATTATATTGAGGCTTGCTTGAAGATTAAGAACCAATAAGTAAAATGGACTAGAATTAAAAAAATATAAAAATTACATAAAATAAATCTAAACAAACTATTAATGTTGGAAAGAAAAGTATAAATCTAAATTAAAAGTTGGAATGGTCAACCTTAACATCCATTTTCAAATAACCAACGTGAAAATTTGGAAATGATAATAGTGTAGGTAAGAGAAGAGTTGAAGAAAAGATAGTGTGGTTAATTAATATGTAATATCTATGTTTTTCAATATCTTGATCATATGTAACAACATATCACTCTATTTTATCGAACATGTTATCCACTATTTTCATATCGATAAACTCCTCATACTAGATTATTATCTCAGAATTAATTAAACTTAAACAAGACGGGCTGCGGGGTAGCTAGTCCCTGCCCCAGCCCAATAGTCAAACAAAAAGTCCGAAGCTTGCCAGGAGAGTGAAGCATATGTCAATAGTCTTACAGTTTGCTGCGAAGCATATGTCAATAGTCTTAAAGTTTGCCAGGAGAGCGAAGCATATTTAGACGTTGCCCTGTCAATAGTTTTGCAGTTTGCCATTTCCAGGAGTCTTAGTAGAGTTCCTTCAAGGTATGGAGGTGAGCGTGAGGTTGTTGGCGTTGTATCATGTAGTTGCAATGTTGAGTGTTTTCTGAGCCTGGGAGATAAAGTGAGTTCTCTTTGCACTGTCCATTATGGAGTTGCCCAAGAATTAGTTACTGAAGCTTAACTGCAGAGTGCAGAGTTAACGATATGCATAACATTCCACATAGATAGCAGCAATCGCTTCCGGGCATTCTCTCTGTAACAAAAGCATACTGAGATTATCTTCAAATGATGGATGCGCAGCTTCAAATGATGGTTGCCCAGAATGATTAATTGTATGTACTATATAAGGTCGTGGGATTACCAGAACTAGAAGCATCCAGCTCTGGATTGTATCAATGAGTAGAATGTACTGCATTTGGCGTAGTGCATAAAGTCCTTTTGCAGTATGCATAATGTCAATGGACCACATGGATCGTGAAATATTGAATACGTTAACCATTGGCAGGGCTCGCTTGGGTCTTGGGATGCTTGAATCGTCAAAGGTTCGAATGCGTTAACCTTGAGAAGCGGATGCTACAATATTGGGATGGTTGCACATTCGATAACACCTTTAATATTTAAAAAATGCTCGATTTTTTAAATATTCGTGACATTCTCCTATGATTATTAATTTTTATGATATAATAACCTCAGAGTGTTATTGGGATGATTCGCTAACACTTTTCCAAACAGTGACCAGGATAGCTCACAGAATCAACATGTAACCAAACCTTTTATATTTATTCTGATTTTTTCCATATATGATCTATTATTTTGTATGTGAAAAAATATTGATAAGGTATATAACCTTAAAGTAAATCATGTGTTCGTAAAATATGCCCAGTTGTCATTACACTATGTTCGAATGGCCTTGTGGCTGGATGGCTGCCAGTTGTTGGCGCTCACCCTAATCTTCTGCCACCTATGGTTGTCTCCTACTCCGAGGGTAAGCCCTCTCTATCAGACGTTCAGCTGCTTCCCTTGTTCATTCAGTAAGCTCTTGATCCAGTACCAGTAGCATACCTTCCATCAGTGCCGGATCGGGACCCAGACCTTCGTGATCCAGACCCAGACTGACGAGATCCGCACCCAGGAGCAATTATAGGCCCTATTCAATATCCAGATCCTTCCGTCATTATATAAGATGTAGACCTGGATAAGTTCATTGACCGAATGGAAGCTACCGTAGAGGCAGATGCAGCAGTTAACCCCGTCAACCATCGCAACTGCAACCATCGCAACTTTTTTACTGCGTGAAGGGGGAAGGTTTGTCAAAATCTTGTTTCGATCGCAGGTTTCTCATGCCCAATTCTTTCTGAAAATTGGCTCAATTTTCCAGAGCTACACTTCTATAGTTCCAACAAAACAGCATGTGATGTGGGTTCAAAAAATCTGCCTGCATAAGAGGAGAATGCTGAATGCATTGAATTGGGGTTTGTTGAATGCCAGGATTTGAATGCAGGATTTTGAAGATTTCGCTAGGGAATGAAGTTGGGAGAAAACCCTTTTGGTTACTGGAAATTTAACACTGGTTGATAATTTCATAACATTTTATTTTGATGTTTTATTGAGTTTAATTGGTTCATAGGCAAATCAGAGTATTGGCTATTTTGGGTTTGTTAAAAATCGGACTTTCGGGTTCTGAGGACGCAGTGCCTCTGATTGTGGGGGGTGGATTCAAGATTTTGGTAGACGCAGGCGTTGGCTGTGCGTCGACTGCAACCGAGTCGGCTTTCATACGCGGTAAATGGCCAGCTCGGCAGGACATTGTTCCGGTTCCTTCAACCACGTCGTCTAGTGCGCTAGTACCCATGACCGCATGTTCCCTACAGTTGATGCCAATCAGTGATGAATTAAGGAATTTACAGGCAGGTGATCAGGTTAGGTTTTTGCCAAATTAGGGGTTTGTTTAGATATTCGAATATCTCACTCCTGTTTAGTTCTTCTTTATACATTTGAAAAGTTCTCGCCACTGAGATGCCACCATTGCGAATCTATTCTGTTAAATTCCTCCTCACTTGGCCTTGGTCCTAATGGGACGAAATATCCTGTATGCATCAATAGGTATTTTTTTTTTTTAAAGTAGCAGAGTATGACTTGACAATTGGGTGAAAATGTTCACTGAGCTTAAAGGATAATTGGATCCCTCTCCGCCTATATTAAATCTGTATTTAATATAGTTCTGTATTTAAAATAGTTATTTACGGGTTATCTGAATATGAAGATGCCACAAACACCTATGTCCTGATTATGCTCTCTGTAATTATTCCTGACATGAATAATAACATTGAAGATTGCTGGTTTCAGAGTACCGCAAAGAAAAGCCAGGTGTGTTCAGAGATTGCAACATTCTTCTCCATAATGGGCCTGGTAGAAAAGAACGGAGCGAGAACAGGGCAGGGAGGAATCGTGCCTGGTAAGAATTTCTTGCATCTGCATCAAAACCTCAGGTAACCATTTTGCTTATTGGCAGGCACAGAGACAACAAATCCAAAGGTATTTTCAGCTTTAGAATGTCTCGGCTGCCAAGTAAAATTTAATCTTGATGAATGTCCTTTGAACATTTCTTTTAGTTGCAAGTCATCAGGAACAAATGCTTTGTATATAGTACAAATATGAATGTCTGTATTACCTCTGCATACTGGCACTTTGCAGAGACCGCCGATTGCAAGATATTGCTTTATATGCGTGGAGGAACGTGACCAGTTTTGCACCTGCATCAAAACCTCAGGTAATCATTTTGATAGAGCTTAAAGAACACACAACATGATTGAAATATGTATGCATTGATTTGACTGATAAAACTGAAGATTGAACGAGAGAGACACAACAGTTTTTATTGATAGAGCTTAAAGAACACATGGCATGATTGAAATATGTATGCATTGAAATATGATGGCAGATGCAACTCCAGTAGTAGCAGACTCCTCTACTTCGGCTTTTGCATAGAGCCTCGTGGTTATGGCTCATATTCAACACACACAGGTATCATGGCTCATATTCAACACACACAAGTATCATAAGGGCTGCTAGTTATACCATCCTCCTTCCTTACTTTGATAGTCACATTTCTCATGCAAATTACAATGTTGACACGGCAGTGCAAGGATTGTTTGACACGGCAGGGCAACTTTGACATGGGAAGGATTATTTGACACGGCAGGGCAGCAACCATGGTTTGACATATTGTAGGCCATAAGTATAGTTAACATTAAATGTTACCGGATTAATGCTAATGCAAACATAGCATTAGTTCATGAAACTGAGTTCATGATTGTCAAATGTTCTGTTCACTTGTACTTGTCCTAACTTTTGAGCCCGTATACCTGCCCGTATGCCTCGTTTTGAGGCCAAATAAGATGAAAAATTTGTTCATTGGTTAAACGAATAAGAAAATATATAATATGGTGTTGGTTCTTGTGTCATTTCAGCGAAATTTGCTTTAAGTTATATAACGGTTGTTGGTTATCGTGCCAAGATAATGCTAGCTTCACAAACCGATTACTATAGTCCCTGCCAGCCCGGAAGGGCAGGGACTAATAACATAATAAATAATAAAAAACAAAAACAAAAATTATAAATATTTTAATTTAGAAAAATTTAAAAAATAAAAATTAACCAGTACATTAGAGATACTTCTAAACAACGTTGATTCCCCTCTTAATATAAAGAAATGTTTCACATAAAAAGGAGATTTATTTATACATAAGAGGAAAAATACATAATTCTATGCCACGGGAACGAACAATTTGCCATATGAAAAAAGCCTAAAATACTTTTAAAAATATATTTAATTTTTTTTAATGTAATTAATATATCTATATGGGAAAATGATAAAATACATATTCTAATTATTCACTGTGTCAGGTCAAGTTTGAGTAAGTCCATGAATGTTTTCCATTAAAGATACAATCATGAATATATATACAAGGAGAGGGAGATTATTGGAATTCATATGCCAATGTCTTTTCGTTTTTTTTTTATTTTTCTATTTACATTTTTTATAAGAATTTCCTGATCCCAAATATTAAGTGTCAAAATATCCCCCTTAATTTGAAGTGATGTTGGTGAGTTCAAACATCATTCTAAATATTTCAAACTTTTCTATTCTAAGTGCTGCGCTGAAAATGTCTGCAATCTGCTCATTTGTGGAACAATGTCATAGGTGAATAGACTTGGCCTCAACAAGATGTTGAATTAGATGATACTTTGTACTGATATGTTTGGTTATATCATGGAACTTTGGATCCTTGGCCAAATTTACTGCAGAAAATTTTCCAATCAAAAAAGGAGTAGAATACACTTGTTTCTCTTGCAAATCTTCAAGAATCTTTCTAAGCCACACAATTTCCTTTGTTTCTTTTGTTGATGCCACATATTCCACCTCTGTTGTGGAATCTGTTGGAACTAATTGATTGTGTGCCTTCTAGGAGAGAAATCCTAATCCAAGACTCATAACATAACATGCAGTAGATACTCCATTTTCGTTATCTCCATCAAAATCTAAATGAAAGTATCCAATCAAGATGAAGCCATCCGCTTGTGTATACTTGAGTCCAAAGTCTTGATTTCCCTTCAAGTACCTTAGAACTATTTTTGCAATAGACCAATGACCCTCACAAGGATTTTGCATAAACATAGAGAGGATTCCAACAACAAGAGAAATGTTAGGTCTCATAGTAGTCAAGTAGTTGATACTTCCTATGAGTTGTATGTAATTTGTTGCATCCTGAAATTCATTTATTTCTATGGACGTGAGCTTTAAATTTTGTTCAATTGGAGTATTCAAAGGATTGCACTCATCCACGCGAAACTTGTTCAATGAATGGCCAATGTACTTATTTTGAGAGAGGAATATAAACTTCGATGATGGGTTACTTCAATACTAAGATAGTAGTGAAAACATCCCAAATCTTTCATTTCGAAACCTTTCCTCAATTCTTTCTTTGTGGATGTAATATAATTTTCAGTATTCCCTATCATCTATGGATCATCTACATACACCTCAAGATATACAATTAGTTTTCTAACCCTCTTGACAAATAAAGTTGCATCATCAAGATCATAGGGTTTCAGAATTTAGTTTCAGAATTCACTTAGCCAATTTCTTGTATCAGGATCATTGTGCTTGTTTGAGGTCACACAAGGATTTGACAAGCTTACATATTTTTTTCTCCTATCCCTTCATAACAAATCCTTCTGATGGGGACATAAAAACATTCTCCTTTAGATCTCTATTTAATAAAAAAAAAATTAAATATATTTGATGGAATTTCCAACTATTATGAGCTTCTAAGACAAACAAAGTACGAATGGTAGCCCATTTTTATGTGGGGGGAAACTATTCTCATAATTCACCCCTTCGTTTTGTGCAAAACCTTTTTCCATGAGCCTATCTTTATGCTTGTAATGTGAGCCACCTTATTTGTACTTACTCTTAAAGGCCCACTTGTAGACAATCGGTTTGGTTCCCCATGGAGGGTCCACCACCTTCCAGGTTCCATTCCTTATCAGAGCATCATACTCTTTACGCATTGGTTCTTTCCATTCATCATGAGAAGTAACTTCTGTGAAAGATTTTGGTTTGAAATAACTTGACAAATTCAATTCACAATCATATGAAACATCCATATCAATAGGTGAGTTAGAGTCATCTACATCACCTCCATTCTATCTAGTGGAGCTTCTTGTTCCTATATTTCCAACCTCATTGGGATGAAAACTTCCAAGTGTCTTAGTGAGCCATTTTTTAGGACCTTTCTAAGATAGCCTAGGTTGTTTATTTTATGGAGATAGGGAAACATTAAGATTTAACCTTCCAATTCTCTCAATCACATCACTCAAACTATCATCTTGATAAGTGGTTGGAGCTTCATGAGGAGGAGAGAGAGTTTTAGAAGGAGATTCCTTAGATTGATCTAGTATAGGGATCCCCCCTTCAAGATGTTGAACCTCATTATAAAATTTCTAAAAGGATTTTTCATGTCTTAATTTGTCCAAGAAATTAAGCTATTGCTCAACAACATTGTCAGTTTGAAAAATTAAAAAAAGATTACATATCTAGATAATATAAACTTTATTTACTTCATCATAGAGACAATATTATTTGGAGGCATCCAAGTACCCCACGAAGATACTTTTTCAATTCCTTGCACCAAGTTTTTTTATTTGTTCCTTAGGTATCAAGGCATAAAAGTGGAACTAAAAACCTTGAGACGCCTCACCGACGGAATGTGGCCATACCACATTTCATAGGGAGTCTTGTTTTTCAGAGCATGATATGGACATGTATTCTTAATATACAGTGCGCATAGAACCACATCAGCCCAAAACATCTGCTTAAAATTTTTGGAAAAGATCATTGAATATACCATATCTAAGATTGTCTTGTTCATTCTTTTAGCTACACCATTACAATGAGGACTATGAGGCACTGTTGTTTGATATCTAAATCCATGTTGGAAATATAGTTATCAAATTCATTTGAATTTTATTATTTCCCATTATTAGTACGAATAGAGGCAATATCATTTTGTGCATCATTTCCAATCGATGTATTAAATTTTTTGAAAGTTTCAAAAGCTTCAGATTTTTTCTTCAATATATATACCAAACACATTTTAGTGTAGTCATCAATAAAAGTCATCATGTATTTATTATCATTTGCAAAAGGAACATGCATAGGTCCACATAGATTTGAATGAATGAGTTCAATCTTTCTATGTGCTCTATAATGAGAATCATTAAAAGACTATTTGTTGTGTTTTCCTAAGATTCAAGCATCACATTTCTTAAGTTTCCTAGGAATGGTTAGAAAATCAATAACATTATTTCTCGTCAATAAGAAAAGATTTTCATAGTTCAAATGTCCAAATATAGCATGCCATAAGAGACTGGATGGTATTGTACCTTCATAAAATTAAAAACTGAATGCAAATTTTTGTGCATGAGTAGAGGCCCCTTGCAACTTCGGAAGTATTTATTTTTCTATCCCAGTGATGATAAGTGAGTTTACTGATACTTTTCTAACCTCAACCTTGCCATAAAACATGTGAATGAGGTGTCATTCCTGGTAGATGTGAACCAAGGACAACAAGTTTCTTTGCAACTTTAGGAGGTAGAGAACATCATGTAGAAGAAAGTTAGAGAGACTAGGTAGTTTGAGCCTGATGGCTTGAATTTTGACTTATCTGCAAACTAGATTGCTCCATCAACATTATCAATGAAATATTCAAATAAATATATTCTCAAGGTCATGTGAAAGGCTTTTCCTGAATCAAGAAACCATGGATCTTTCCACGAAGAAAGTGAAGCATTAAAAAAGTCTCCATTTACTCTAATATTGCAATGTGCTACAATATAATGAGTGAATTTAGGTGCTTTACCTTTCCCTTGATCTGGTGATTTCCCTTTCTCTTCATTCATTTTATGTTTGATTCTATTCCAAGAGAGCTTACATGTGGAAGCATTATGTCCATTTTTATTACAACATGTGCAATGAGGATTATGTATTCCTCGATATGGCTCGCCCCTCTGCCTTTATTATTCTTCTTTCCATGTCCTCTTTGGCCACCTCTTCCTCTAGAAGAATCACGTGCCTTATTCTTATCTTTCTGTGTGAGGCACACAACTTTTTCAGAAGACTAAGAAGATTTTTTCTTCATCTTAAAGGTTTTCTCTCTTTCAACAAACTTGTCCACAAGAGAGTGAAAGGAAATATTACTAAGTTTGTCGTTGACTTGTAATGACTCAAGAGAATAAGAATAGGTGGGATACGGTACCTTGATAGAAGTTACGATGGGAACACCTATTTTAATATTGGTAGTTTCTATATCATGCATAATGGCTCTTATTTCAGAGGCTAAGGAAAGGGGTTCATCATTTTTCAATTCTAAATTGAATAGTTTCATCACTGAATTGACTATCTCAAGCTTAAAGTGTGAGTGATATAAATATCTAAACTTCTTTAAGGCTTCAAAGGAATTTGAAAATGGCATAATATGAAAAATCACCTCTTCATTAATTTATGTTGCAATCAAGTCATAGGTCTTGTTGTTCTCGTTCGCCAATATGGCAAACTCTTTGTCAGAAGTGGGATTTTTTGGAGGATTCCCCCCTTCTCTTTCACAAACTCCTTTCCACAACTCATTGAAAATAAGGGTATGTTTTATCTTCATGGACCATTCATGGTATTTCTCTTTGCCATATAGAAACACTCCAACTATGGATATGAGTGAATGTATTATTAAATGAAATTCTAGATTGTGCTCTGGATAGTCAAAAATACTTGCAACGAAAAAGATTATATATTTGTACAATTGTGTTCAAAATAATACTGGAATTTGACTTCAAGTTCATATATCATGCTTCAATGCATATTACAATACTAGGCAATGCAAAATAAATCACCATAAATGATCAGTTCATGAATGACCAACATGTCGAACTGACATACCATTATACCAATGCATAAACTTCACCGACTTCAAAACACACAAATCAATGCTCCATTCCAACACATATACCATACATGCACACAACCCTCAAAGAGAACTCAACACATGAATATTATAAGATTCACATAAACACATACCATTGAAAACTCAATGTACAACATTCATCAACGCAACATAGGACATTAACAATACAACATATCAGTCAATGGATCAATGAAATGTTTTTATTTATTAATGTTTGTAGAATTTTGTAGAATTTTTCTACAAATCAGCTAGCTTTGATACCATGTAGAATTTTTTCTACAAATCAGCTAGCTCTAATACCATGTAGAAATTTCCCACCTATAGATCACCTGGTAATGCAATGTACTAAAGCAAAACACTTGATCCAATTCTACAAAAAAATTAGTGGAAGCTTAATCAACCATGAGCAACATCAATAAGAACATATATAACTGATAAGAAGGAATGAATCACACATAACACAGAAGAATTTACCCGGGGAAAGCACTTACCTAAAACCCCATCTTTATATTATCATACAAGTGGAAATATAGTCGGAATTACAAAAAACCTTAGCTTAGAAGCTATCCATCTCTTAGTACAATCCCTATGCTACTCATAGATAGTTAAAGGCTTCTCACAAACCTTCTCCTCTACCCTCCAAGCCTCCTATTTCTATGCACAATTTTTCTTGGGTCCTCCAGTTGCAACCTGTGTGATTCTCACCTCACACACAACACTGGCCTCTAAAATAATTGTACAAACCAGCAGGAGATAAATCCTCATCATGGATGAGCTTCCTTTATAGTAAAAATATTCATCCAACGAACAGTATGTTGTCTCTTCTCTGATCTCAATTGGGTCTCTGTCTGAACTGATATGCATGATCTATTTAAGCTATAATATTCAGTTATCTGAAAATACCAGTTGTTACATGAATCCAAGCATCAACAAACTATATTTCATTAACCTAGCAACTTATTAAATTAATATAACTAAACTTGGCTCAATTATCTGAGCGAACTAATTACAACTCATCCTTATCTCTTTAACTGATGGATAAATTCATCAATTAATATATAAATTGTTGCATGTCCTCACATAGACTTCAAGTTTGTTTTTCCTTAACTATTTAACTCAAGACAAATTAATTAATTAATTTACAAACTGCTGTTAATGCCAAATTCGAATTTTACTTCCTATTTTTAGTCCAGGGACTGACCAAAATAGGAATCCATCTTGAACTACTAAAAATAGAACTTCTATTTTTAGCACTTCCATTTTTCATTCCATGTTGCCCAATCCAGCACTGGTACCCAAACTGATATTTTTAGCAATTTCTTGTTGCCACTTTTCAAAACTCCCTCTCAACAAGAATGGCTTCCTCTCGAACCCGATCCTGTAACTCTGGAACATTCTACATGCAACATAGCTACCAAGTGTGGTTGCTCTAGAAACTCTTGAAACAAAAAAAACTCCCAACTAACCTCTCTATTGGGTTAGAAACATACTCTGATGCTGAAGCTCTACCTGTCGCTGACAAGTGCTCCCTCTCTAACCTCTGCGCTACTACAACATCTCCATGCATCTCGCACCATTGCACACCTCTCTGTGCTACCTTGCATTGTGCAACACACTTGTACCTCTCGCATTGCTGCAGTCTGCATGCTCTACGCTGTCCTGGGATTCCCTGTTCTGTAGCTCTCTCTCTCGCTCCATCCACATCTATCTCTACCCAATCAGTCAGTTTTGTTGCTCCTCATCGGGGCTCCTGTAGAAAATTCAAATAAAAGAGATTGGGTACCTCAAGGATCCTACCCCTCCTCCTTGGGACGATCACTCCACATTGCCCCACCTCCTACTTGGAGGTATGTCTGCATGTGATCCTTCTACCCACCTAGTTTGAAGTTTCCCCCTACTGGAGGTCTCTGCTTGAGTAGATGTCTCTACTCGATCTCCTCTTAGCTTCTCTAGTTGTGGTAGCTCCACAACCTCCTGAAGTTGATGCGCCAATCGTGGCTCCTCCATAATCGTCTAAGACTTCTTCTGGTGCTGCATGTTGAGAGGTAATATACTCTCCCTCCCAACCACCAAGTATCTAACCTTTTCCTTGCTTCTCAAGGCTTTGCATGCATCTTGTACCTCAAGTGCATACAGGTTCTTGGCTAGCACACAAATTTGTTTCAAAGTTTCTTGTCGTCATGAAATTTTCTAGAAAAAGAGCTAACTTTAAATCAGTGATATCTCCCTCATCCGAACTCCGATTCAGTCGATTTTTTTTTTTCTTTCTGATTTTGGATATTTTCCGCAAGAAATCTAAATCTGCTATTTATTTCTAAAAATTTTGTACATAAATTTTCAGATCTGCTCTGCAAACTCTCAGCCTAAAACTAAAAACTTTGAAATCTCCTCTCAGTATACTGTTCTCTCCTTGATCACCTGTGCTTTGATACCATGTAGAATTGTGTAGATTTTTTCTACAAATAAGCTAGCTTTGATACCATGTAGAACTTTTTCTACAAATCAACTAGCTCTGATACCATGTAGAAATTTCCCACCTTTAGATCACTTGGTAATGCAATGTACTAAAGAAAAACACTTGATCTACTTCTATGAACAATTTAGTGGAAGCTCAATCAACCATGAGAAACATCAATAAGAACAGATATAACTAATAATAAGGAACCAATCACACATAACACGGAGGAATTTACCCGGGGAAAGCACCTGCCTAAAACCCTATCTCTATTTTATCATACAAGTGGAAATATAGTCTGGATTACGTAAATCCTTAGCTTGGAAGCTATCCAGCTCCCAATACAATCCCTCTGCTACTCATAGACAGTCAAAGGCTTCTCACAAACCTTCTCCTCTGCCCTCCAAGATTCCTATTTCTATGCATAATTTCTCTTGGGTCCTGCAGCTGCAACCTATGTAATTCGCACCTCACACACAACACTGACCTCTAAAATAATTGCACAAACCTGAAGGAGATAAATCCTCATCATGGAAATTCGTTTATAGGAAAAATATTCATCCAACTGATAGTACACTATCCCTTCTTTGATCTCAACTAGGTCTCTGTCTGAACTGAAATGTGTGAGTTATTGAAGCTATAATATTTAGTTATCTAAAAATACCAGTTGTTACATGCATGCAAGCCTCAAAAAATTGTATCTCATTAATTTAACAACTTAAATTAATCTAACTGAACTTGACTCAGTTAACTGAGTCAAATAATTACAACTCATCCTTATCTCTTTAACTGATGAATAAATTCATCAATTAATAGATAAATTGTTGCATGTCCTTACATAGACTTCAAGTTTGTTTTTGCTTAACTCATTAACTCAAGATGAATTAATTATTTTTATGAGAGATTTTTCGGCGTAAATCACAAGATATTTCATTTGTTGACATGTTTCGAACCAACTAATGTGGTTCATCATCAGGGCAAGTTGAATGAGCAGATCAGTTTTTGCATGTTAAATAGATCGAGCAGAACCTTCAACGGCTGAATTCCCTGACCAGGTGATAACTATATTGATAATGGCTAGATTTGGTATGACCATTATTTAATTAAAAATAACTTAGGTTAGATAAATTCTTATTAAAAAAAAATTAAATGGATACTTACCTTTGTTTCAATAAGAATTTATCTAACCTAAGTTATTTTTAATTAAATAATGGTCATACCAAATCTAGCCGTTACCAATATAACAGTTACCTAGTCAGGGAATTCATCTGTTGGAGTTTTTGCTCGATTTATTTAACATGCAAAGCCTGATCTGCTCATTCAACTTGTCCTGACGATGAACCACATTAGTTGGTTCAAAACGCGTCAACAAATGAAATATCTTGTGATTTACGCCGAAAAATCTCTCATAAACTTAATATGGATCATAGAAGCCTCAATTCAACAACGAATTAATTAATTAATTTACAAATTGCTGTTAATATCAAATTTGATTTTTACTTCCTATTTTTAGTCTAGGGACTGACAAATATAGAAATCCATCTTGAACTGGTAAAAATAGAACTTCTATTTTTAGCACTTCCATTTTTCATTCCCTGTTGCCCAATCCAACACTGGTACCCAAACTGCTATTTTAGCACTTCTATTTTTTGCAATTTGTTGTTGCCACTTTTCAACAATGTTGTCAACGCATAGATATGAGCCACTAATCACTTGCATATGACATACCACATACCACTTACTGGAGTAACATATTCAACACAAAGAGCATGCAGATACGACGTCAATACACATCAAAACCAATAAGAGAATTCAATTAGAGAATTTAGGAGTGTGCAATCGACATTAATCATAATCGGCCCCACTCCTCAAATCTAATCAAACATACAGAGAAAAATAAACACTATTTTTATATTGAGGATTACCAAGTCATCGCTAAGATTGACCACTTCCATCATAATAAATTGAGAGACCATAGCAATTGAAAAAAAATGAAAAATCTCAATAATGACAATAGCTAGAAACTAAATAGCATTTGGATACTACCCTTCTTTTCCCTCCCTCTTTTTTCTTTATATATCTATAAATCCTATAAAACATAATTCATAATTCTAAAATATATTATTATTTTAAAAAATGTTATTGTTTAATATATAATGAATATAAAAATATATAACATTTCCTATAATATAAAATAGGGTTTTAATTAATAATTTTCATAATATATAAGTCATAATTATGTGCCTATCGTATCATATCATATCAAATATATACATATAACATTCCTATAATATAAAATATGGTTTTTAAATTAATAATTTCACATATGTGCCTATCATATCATATCATATATATGTATATTATATATTATATATTGTGATTGGGTTGTTTTTAATAATATTCATCAATTTTATTTATTTCATGGTTCCTCACCTAATATTATTATATATTAAAATTGTAATATAATGATTACTCTTCATAATTTAGTAATATTAAATCTTACTATATAATTATTAAAATATAAAATATTAATTTTTTAAAAATATTAGGTTTGTGAAATATTAATAAAATATTATATTTTTATTTACTACGTCAATAAGGTATTAAATATTTTTTAATCTAACAATTATATAAATATTAATTAGTCATTTATTAACTTATTTTAATAAATATTAAATTTTCTAAAGTATTTTTAATTGTTTCCAATGTTCATATTTAAAATATTATGCATTTCGGAAACATCGATAAGAAAAATTAATGATATGATTAATTTGAAATAACAATATCAAGTTATGGACATTATCATCTTGATGCAAAATTTCAACATCCATTAGACTCATATAAAATCGCTAGCAAAAAAACCTATCATCATGATGGACAACAGATAAAAACATTAAAAATCAAAACACTCATGAAGTTTTATATGTTCTTTTGGAAATTTCCTAAAGTGATAATTATGGAGGTTGTAGATGTACAAAATAATCAGCCTAGATCCATCTTAACTCTAGATCTATCAAGTGTCGAGAGGGATCAAATCGCTTGAGGTGCAAACATTTTTTTTGAGTGAAAAACTTGAGGAAAGGTTTGCACCTCGAGAGATTTGGTCCCTCTCGGCACTTGATAGATTCAGAATTAAGATAGATCTAGGTTGGTTTCAGTTGTGTGCGGTGAAGGAAAATCTATCAAAGATATGATTAATGTGATCAATAATATGTAAATACATCTAACATTAATATAGCCATTTTAAATTTTCTAAATATGTCTGAGATTAATCTGGTCATTTTAATTTTAAATTTACTTAGTTACCTCAATTTGTTGAGATGATAAATATTGTTAATAACTTAAAAGATGAAAAGTGATGAAATACATTTTTTGAATGCAAAGAGGCAATGTAATAGTGTTGAATGATAGAAAATGTGAATAATAAGAATGTAGTCAATTACAAATAGCCTTCATTGTGATTAATCTCAAACTATTTTCCTCTACTATTCTTACTGTCACCCTTGTTCTTTTGCCATCTTTTCATATCAATTATTTGAAAAGGATAGTTGAAATCATAAACCATTTAAATCTTTAGCTTGAGTTGTTGTAGTAAACATCATACCTTGTCTCTTTTGCTCTCCAATATTAATAGGTTGAATTACTATAACACAAAAATCAATGTACATTGTCAATAATGTTTTGTTCTTACACTGAAATCAATGTTCAATGTCAATCTAATCACTTTTAAATTAATGTACCATCATACATCCAATTACATCAAATAAGAAATCAACATTTACACTGAAATCAATGCATTTAATGCAATCGGTCAAATAAGATTAGAAAAAACCATTTACACTTAAATCAATGCATCTAATGCAAGCAATCAAATAGAATTAGAAATCAACATTTACACTCAAATCAATGCATCTAGTGCAAGTAAGTAAATAGGACTAGAAACCAACATCTACACTAAAATCAATGTATCTAGTGAAAGAAATCAAATAGGATTAGAAATTACTATCGACAATGAAATTAATGCATTTAGCACAAGCAACCAAATAGGATTATAAATCATCTACATTGGAACCACTGCATCTAGTGCAAGAAATCAAATATTATTAGGAATAAACATCTACATTGATATTAGTGCATCTAGTGCAAGCAATCAAATAGGATTAGAAATCACCATCTACACTCAAATCAATGCATTTTGTGAAAGAAACCAAATAGGAATAGAAATCATCTACATTGAAACCCATGCATCTAGCAAGAAATCAAAATATCACTAGAAATCAACATCTACACTAGAATCAATGCATCTAGTGCAAGAAATAAAATAGGATTAGAAATCACCATCTACACAGAAATCAATGCATTTAGTGCAAGAAATATTCTTCTCTCTCTCCCCCCTCCATCTATATCTATATCTCCCTCCATATCTCATTTTTTTCTCTCTATCTGACACCCCAAAACACACATGCTCTCTCACTCCATATCTATGAATCTATTTGTCCCTCCCTCCCTCTCTCCATCTCTCTCTTCTTCCCTCTGTTCACCTTCCATCTCTATCTCTATCCCTTTTGTCTTTCTATATTACCCCCAAAACATACACTCTCTTTCTCTTACCTATCTATTTATCTCTCTCTCTCTCTCTCTCTCTCTCTCTCTTCCCCTTCTCTCCCTCTACCCCACCTCTATCTCTCTTCCCTCCCGCTGTCCTCTCTCCCTATCTCTCCATCTTTCTTATCACTCCCTATCTCTCTCTTTGCGGTTCTCTATATATTTTTTTCTTCTTACCTACCTCTCTCTCCCCCTCCAAATCCATCTCTATTTCCCTCCCTCTATCCATTCTCTCACATACTCTCTCTCTTCCTTCCTCTCTCTCCCTTTCTATCCCATCTCTATTTCTCTGTATCTCTCTTCACACTCCAACTATGTTATTATATCCCTCCCTCTCTCCTTCTCTCTCTTCTTTCATTCTCTCCCCCATTATCTCCTTCTCTCTTTCTTTGTCTCTTTATCTCACCCCCAAACATACACACTCTCTCTCCATCTCTCCCTTGTCACTCCCTCTCCCTCAACACTTCCCACTCTCTATGCCTTTCTTCTTCCCTCCATCTCTCCCCCTCTAACCCCATCTCTCTATCCCTCCCTTTCTCCTCCCCTCTCTCTCAAGTCTCCTTCTCCTCTCTATCCTTTACTCCTATCCTCTCTTCACTCTCTCCTCCATCTGTGTTGCCATTTGTGTGTGTTGTGGTGCTGTGTATGTATTATATATATATATATATATATATATATAATTATTCCCTCCAATCCTTCCCTTCCCCATATCTTCCCTCTCTCTCCAACTATTTACTATATCCCTCCCTCTCTTGTTCTCTCTCGTTCTCTTCCCCATTCTCTCCATCTCTCCTTCTTTGTCTCTTTATCTCATCCCTAAACATGCACTCTCTCTCTCTCAATCTATCCCTTGTCACTTCTTCTTTCTCTCCACTTCTCACTCTCTATGCCTTTCTTCTTCCCTCCCCCTCTCCCCCTCCAACTCCATATCTATATCTCTCCCTCTCTCCTCCTCTCTCTCAAGTCCTCTCTCTCCCCCCTTTCTCTCCTACCTCCCTCTCTCCCCCTCTCTCTCTCTCTCTCTCTCTCTCTCTCTCTCTCTCTCTCTCTCTCTCTCGCTAATCCTCTCACTATCTCCCTCCCTCTCTCCTTATCTCTCTCTCCCCCTCCTTTTATTTTTTGTATTTTTTGTAGAGTTAGATGTGTTCTCGCCAAAAAATATGGTGGAGTTGCTAGAATAAATGAGATATTGAAAACCCATAAACAGTTTCTAGAAATTCTCCCAAGAAATGATTTAATTAGATTATTAACCAAATTTTAAATATTTCCTATGTCTAAACTTAGGGAATATGGTTAAATAATCAATATTAATTAATTCAAGGCATGAATGATCTAGAAAATCACATGGATCAACTCCAACATGATTGTATCCATTGATTATGTTTTAATCTTTGTCATTGGTGCCCCAATAGAGGATTATAAGAGGATGTCGATGTGGTGATGGAGAATAAACTTGAGCATTTTGATTTCATGAGTAAGCTGATTTCCAGAATAGCACTAGTCAGTTGTCAGAGATAGAGATAATGAGATTGAAGCAGTGAGAGAGGGGCAGAGAAAGTGAATCTGGAGGAAGGTTTCCAAATCTGGTTAGTGAATTTGCAGAGAGGCAAGAGAGACACATAAAGGTTGACATTGGGGCAGTGTAGTAGCCTCTAGAGGAAAAGTCGGTTTGTTGAGAAAGATTGACGTTTTCAATTCTAGATGCTAGGAAGGAATCCTAGAGTGTCACAGACACATATTTGTGGTTAGCAGAATGAAAAAATACTTCATCAGAGTCCATTCTTAGGCTAGACGTCCATATAGCTACGCAAAGAAGCATAGAAACTGACATATAGGCTCATACTCTTGAGATTCTGAAGGCAAGTTGTGCCAAGAGATTTCATTTGGTGTGAGGAAAATTCCTCTTCATATTTTTTGCATGTATTTCTTTGTAGGCTTTCGAGTTTCGACCTCAATTTTTACTCATATTATTTCACTGCTGCATAATAATAAAACTCTCAACTGTTGCGCCAATTTTCCTAAGTTGGGTTTTTCCAGGGAATTTTGTCAAAAAGCAACTGTGTTATTTTATGTGTGTGTGATAGTGTTTCTTCTAACATTTATTCTTTCGAACTATTATTTGTGTAGGTTGCAGTGTGATTTATTCAATATTTCATGTAGAAAACAATAAATGAATTGTTAAATTAAACTAACAATTAGGAGAATAATTTCCAATTGCTATAATAGGATTCCAATTTTGAATTTTAAAATGGTATTAGAGCGTAGTTGATCAGCTAGAAATATAAAAGGTGAAGGGAGAAGGAATTCCATTGTTCAATGTGGGAAACAGATTGAAATTCCTAGGGGCAACCCAGTCACTTTGCCAAGAGGCTAGGTTACTTGAGAAGATTTGATTTTTCTAAGTGAGGGACGGAAAAAATTGATCTCTCTAGATTGAGTGATCTTAGAGGTAGAGGGATAAGCTTAGTATTTTCATGGAGAATATCTCTATCTGGACGAAGTGGTTTTGTAGCAGCTTGTTAGAGAAGAGCCAACATTAGGTTGAAAGAAGAAGAGCACACACTGAGGGAAAAATTTCCTCAGGGAACTTCTAGCCTCAAGAAGTTTGATTTTTCCTTGTAGATCAATAATCGTTGTGGACATGTCTTCTCACTCCATAAGGGAGTGAAAATATCAGAGCAACAACTAAGTAGAAGGAAAGAGGATATTATCGACATTTTGTTGAGATTGCCACAACTAGGCTGAGAGATCATGATAGGTTGGATGGCTCCTCCAACTATGTTATCTAGAAGGTTAGGATGTCATTCGTGTTGGATGAATATGGCCTGGATCTCTATATAGACAGTGTTGTGGCAGTTCCCCAAGACACAGATAAGATGAAGGAGTATGTAGAAAAGAGATACCATGGGCAAAGCGGTTGATCCTTGATGGAGTCAGGAACCATATAGTCTCACACATAGATGACAAGGATAATGCAAAGAGATGTGGGATTCTCTCTCCACGCTATATCAAGGCACTTTCGATCAATGGAAGATGTACTTGGAGGAGAAAATGAGATGCATCAGGATGCAAAAGGGAGGAGGCGTAGACCCCTTCCTCACTAGGATTTAGGAGGTCTAGGACAATTTGTCAGTTGTTGGCATACTGCCTCAACCCATAGAGCTTTTGAGATTGGCACTAAACAATGTCTCTGCAGAGTGGAAAAATTTTGTCCAATGCATATTGGGCAGAGACAAGCTACCATATTGGTACATGATCTTGGTTGACTTGCAACAGGAAGAATTGAGGTGAGCTCTTCTACAAATCTTGATCAGTAACAATGACATCGAGTAGAAGAAAGTGATGGAGGAGGCGAATGTTTCCCTTACATCAAAGGATCCCAGTCAGGGAGAAGGCTAGCAGAGAAAGAACAAGAAGGAGCTATCAAAGGTCAAGTGCTTAAGATGTGGTGAGCTTGGTCATTAGAGTACCCAGTGTCGTCTCAGGAAGAGGGAAAAGGAGGATACGTAGCACCAATAAGAATCATCAATAGAGATCGATAGGTTGTCCTCCAGGCCAAAGGAATATTTCGCCATGTTTTTTGATATTCCCCCAGGTGTTAAGTGGGAAGATTTGGTGATGTAGCCCTACAACACTACAAATGGGAAGGATGTTTCAAGATTCCACCTCACGGATTGATACCTTTCTACGAGAGCCCAAAATTTTTAGTAGTATGGTGGATCAATGACAGTTGGTGAAGTCAGATGCTAGGGTGAAAGTTGCAGAGACTATTAGCAATTAGATGCTCAGGAGCACAATGTAGAGTTGGCAACAATGTAGTTGGTAGAATGAAGATTCAACAGTAGTGCAGATTCTTAAGTGATAATATAGATACTAGCAGTAGTCAAAGACTCGAGTGATAGATGCATTATACTAATCATAGTTGATTCATTATTTTCAATGTTTTTCAATTGCAACAACAACAAATGAGAGGGAGTTGTGGTGCAGATGTAGTTTTGGTAATAGTTCAGTAGGGCCAACGACATCACAGATGCAATGTTTATCAGAGTTGCACAATGGTTGGTGGGTAGCATGGCTAGACATCAACAACGTGATAGGAGATGATGCAAAGACACAGTTCTACTACAAGTTGAGTAGTAGCACTAGAACACATTCATTGCTAAGAGGGAGTGTTAGGTTTTTCACATCAGATGTGTTCTATCCACAAAATTTGGTGGAGAGGCTAAAATACACGAGACCTCCAAAATCCAGAAATCGTTCGTGGAAATTCCACCTAAAAATGACTTAGTTAAATTATTAACCAGTTTTTTAATAGTTCTTAAGTCTAAACTTAGGGAATATGGTTAATTAAATAATATTAATTAAATCAAGGCATAAATGATATAGAAACTCACACATATCATCTCCAAGATGATCCTAGCTATCGATTATGTTTTAATCTTGGCCATTGGTTCCCCTAAAAGGGATTATAAGAGGAGGTCAATGTGGTGA
The DNA here is from genome assembly GCA_000404065.3 of Pinus taeda. NCBI lineage: Eukaryota > Viridiplantae > Streptophyta > Pinopsida > Pinales > Pinaceae > Pinus > Pinus taeda. Next base: position 59,055 of record APFE030604617.1, read on the forward strand.
TGGACAATACACTTGAGTAGTTCTATTTCATGAGCAGATCAACTTCCTGAATAGCAACAACCAGTTACCAGAGAGAGAGCTAGTGAGATCGAAGCAGTGAGAGAGGGGAAGAGATAGTGAAGCCAGAGGAAGGTTTCTAGTTCCGAGGAGTGCATTCACAAAGAGGCAAGATAGCCAAATAGAGGCTAGCATTGGGGCATAATAATAGCCTTTAGAGTCAAAGGTAATTTGCTAGGAGAGATTGACATTTTCAGTTCTAATGGACGGGAGGAGTCCTAGAGTGTCGAAGAAGCATATTTGTGGTCAACAAAAGGCATAACGACTTCATCAAAGTCTACTCTAAGGCTAGACATCTAGCCAACTATGCAGAGCAGTGAAAAGACTGACATAGAGGCTCAAAGGGACAAAATATTGAAGGAATTTTTTGCTAGGAGATTGCCTCTTAGGTCAGGAAAATTCCTCTCCAAATTTTTTGCCAATATTTCTCTATAGGATTTCCAGTTTCAGCATCCAGTTGTACTCAAATTATTTCACTACTTCATACTAATAAAACCCTTAGATGTTAGATCATTTTTCCTAAGTTAGGCTTTTCCGGTGACTTTTGTCCAAAAATAACTGTGTTATTTTATGTGTGTGTGCTAGCATTTCTTCTAGTGTTTATTCTATTGTAATTTTATTTCTGAAGGTTGCAGTGTGATTTATTTAGTATTTGTTGTAGAAAATAATAAATAAATTGTTAAATTAAATTAAAAATTAGGAGAATAATTTCCAGTTGTTGCAATAGGATTCCAGTTTGGAATTTTCACACCCCCATCTTTTCGTCTTCCTCTCCCTCTCTTACCCTTCTCTCTCTCTCTCTCTCTCTCTCTCTCTCTCTCTCTCTCTCTTGTGTCATTCCTCATCTCCTCCTTCTTTCAGTTTATCTCCATCTCTCCCTTGTCATTCCCCCTATCTCTCCACCTCTATCACTCTATATCTTTGTTCTTCCCTCCCATATATATCTAGAGTTAATATATATCATGATATATTAATATATATTATGATATAACAAATTTAATATTGTATTAATATAAAGTTATTAAATCTAATGATATTAATATTATAATATATTAATATGAATATTATATTTAATAACAATATTAATATTAATGTTTTAATATCAATATTAAGGTTAATAAAAAACCCTAAGGGTTAGCTCAATTCGTTGAGTTCTCGTTGCTAAGTATCTTGCCTGTTGGGAGGTCATGAGGTCAAATTTCTTCGATGCCCTTGGGGTTAGGCCCTACTTGTTTTTCCAAAGGTTAGATCCCTTCAAGTTGATCTGCCTGGGTTTTCCCATGGATGTAACAACCACCTAGTGTCTATGAACCACCTTAAAATATTAAGGTTAATAATGTTTTTTTGCATGGTATTAATAATAATTTGGCCCATAGGATTCACCTAAATAAAACCTTTTTTTTGAGTGTTCGTAAGTATAAAGAGGTTTATTTAGTAAATATAAAAAGAGGTTTTTTATTTACCACACTATATGAGAGCTTTTCCAAGCATCAGAAGTTATACTTGGAGGAGAAGTTAAGATGCACTAGGATGTAGAAGGGGGAAGGCATAAACCCCTTCATCACCACGATTTAGGAGGTTCGAGACCAGTTTTCAGCTACTCGGGCAATTCCTCAACCCTCAGAGCTTGTGAGATTGGCACTAACCAATGTCTCCGAGAGTGGAAAGTTTTTGTCCAAAGTATTTTGGGAAGAGACAAGCTACCATATTGGGACATGACGTGGGTTAAATTGTAGCAGGAGGAATTGAGGCGATTTCTTCTAAAGAAATCCATCAATGACAACAAAAGCAGGCAAAAGCAGGGGAGGAGGAGGAGAATTTGGCCCTCGCATCAAAGGGTCTCAATCAAGGACAAGGGGAGTAGAGAAAGAAGAAGAAGGACATGTCAAAGGTCAAGTGCCTCAGATGTGGTGAGCTTGGTCACTATAATACCCAGTGTCCTTTCAGGAAGAAGGATAAGGAGGGGAAACAAGACCAACGTGTAGCATCAGCAGAGATTGATATGCTATCCTCCAAGCTAGAGGAAGGTTTCGCCATGTTTGTTGATATTCCCCTAGGAGTGAAGTGGGGAGATCTAGTGTTGTAGCCATAGAATGCTACATATGGGCAAGGTCCATAAGGAATCCACCTCATGGATCGATACCTTTCTACAGGAGCCCACAATTTTGAGTAGTGGGATGGATCAGTGACATTAGTACAATCAGATGCAGAGTGACAGTTGCAGAGACTAGTAGTAGTCATATGCTGGGGAGTGCAGATGCAGAGTGACAGTTGCAGAGACTAGTAGTAGTCATATGCTAGGGAGTGCAGTGAGAGTTGGCAGCAATGTAGTTGGCAATGTGCAGATTCAAAAGCCTCACAAATTCTTCTATGATAGAGTAGATACTATTGGGAAAGTAACTAAGTTTGGTCTTCAACAGTGTACTTGATTCATTATGTAATGTACTTGTCAAAAGAATAAAGAAAATAATAATTATTATTAATTTTTGTGACTTATTAAATCATGGGTTTAATGCTCGGGTCACCATGTTTTAGGTAAAAGTCCCCATTGAGGAATTTTAAGATTTATTCTAAGTCTAAATAATTATTGTACAGTTAAAGAGACCCTTCTTAGGATTTTGAATCATGTAAATAATTTTACTATTGAGTCAAAAATGAATTATGGAACCTTCACATCATGTCCGCCTAAGAGAATATAAAGTCAGCCTAAGGACCCATTAGACCCAAAAATAGGGTTATAAAAGGAAGGACTTTGAATTAATTTGGAGCATCACTTCTCATCCTCTCATCTGCTAGGCAAATGTGTGAAAATCTATTTGTTGGGTAGAACTACGAAGTATGAAGTGGGGAAAGTATGTTGTCGGGAAGCCGAAGTGAATGTGAGTTTCAGTGAGTCTAAGGAGAAGAGAAAAATTTAAATTTTGGTGGCAGTATCACTCTATTTCGTGTTCTAGATTGCGAGATCAAAGTCTTCCAAGTTGGACTGCTACCGAAAGCTGTTGGCTACTGCAAGTTGCTGTATAGTCAAAGTTGCTCAAAAGAGGTCCATCTTCTGGAGGCTGAATGGTGTTTCATCATTGGAACCCTAGTTAATTAGGAATTGGTGGAATATGTGTTCTACATTGCAACAATAACTCATTAGGATTTGATGAAATGTGTGATAAATACCCTTATATTATCTTAGAATTGATTTACTTGGTATGTGTGTATTGTCTAGTGAAACGCTAATATAATCAAATGATTTTGTGTCTAACTCGTATTTGATATTGTTAAGAAGTTGGATTTGACTAACACATGATATGAGATTTCTTTTCATCTATGCATATATAGATATGTCATTTTGGTTGAATCCCTAGCTTGGTCTAAGTTAGATGTATTTATGTTATTGGACATGTGATATGCTTATGCATGGTTATGAATTCCTAGATATGTGTGATGACCTAGTCACTGATGGTTGTGAATCTTAGGATTTAATGAAGTCCTTGTGTCAAATCTAGGATGTTGATGTTAGGAAATCTATGTTGTTATAGTTAAACCCTAGTAGTGATATTGTCTAGTGTGAAATATAAAAATTCTGAGATTTATGCATGAAATAATTTTTGAGATTGGAAATATAAGGTTTTGGAATTAAACCTTAGTCAAAGTAAAATCTCTGGAATATGATGATTTCATATTTGTATAAGATTGTTGAATTTGTGAAAGTGGATTTATAGGGTTTGCAAATAACCTTAGTAGTAGTTGGTCATGTTAGTGACTAATTGATGGTTGATTAAAATATCGCAGTTTGGAACTAATGCTATTGGAATATAATTAGGTTAATGATAACTTGTGATTGACTTTGATTGATTCTTTTATATGAAATCTAGGATTTGTATGAATCCCTAGTGAGAAGTATAACACATGTATTTTGGAATGATGTTAGATGGTTTGTAGATCCATGTTTATGTGAAAGGTTTTATAGGGTTTTAAGACACATAGAAACCTTAGATGCAATGAATGATCTTATGAAGGAGTATGGGGTATATAAATTCCCTAGAAAGATGTTGAAGAGAATATGTCTTGTGTTTATAATTAAGTCTTGGTATATGGTATACATAAAGTTGAAATACTTTTGTGATTCTGATATGGCTAATATCATCCTTCTATAGTATTGGTTGTACTTTATATTTAAGCTATACAGGAACACAATCTTCAACTTGGTGAAGATGCTTGATGTGACAATAAAGTTGTGCAGGTACACAATCTTCAAATTGGTGAGGGAAAGCTATGTTGGTACACAACCTTCAACTTGGTGAAGATGTGATGAACATGATGGGGATGATGATAAATCTTATGAAATGGTTGGAAACCATGAAATATTCTCAGATGTTGAAAATAAGAAGTTGATCTCCCCTAGGAAACATGAATAAATCTCTAAGATTAAGTGGGAGCCCAGATAAATAGGTGCTTCCTCATTGAGAGGGACTGTCAGATATGGTTCTCTACTTCATGTGTCATGCAGTAGACGAAGACTAACAACCATAAGTCTGAGTGAAGTCCATGAAAAAGAAAAGGAAATTGGAGAATGCATTTTGAAGTGTTGTTGAAAGAAGGAAAGGAGGCTCTGACTGAAGAATATGTTGTTGTATATGAAGTAGGAATAAATATGTATGATTGAGGAATCTCCTGTCAAATATTTGGTTGATAGTCCTATTATGGAAAGTGAGAAGCAACATTTGTTTCTTGGAAGACCCCAAAGGTTTGTATTTGATTATGTACATGCAAAAGTATCTTATTGATTCGGGTTGTGTTTGTACAGGTGAATCTCTCGAAGGAAAGAATGGTGGTTACCAATGAGTTTGATTGGGAGAGATTGGTCATTCTTGATTTGTTGGATCAAGCGTTGTTGAGGCTTTGTGAATGAAGCATTACCTCATAAGACACCTAGCCAACACATTGTGTTGATGTCTAGAAGTTGGAAAGGCAGTGTTGATCGTTGAGCTCTCTTTTGGATACACACCTAGATTTTTGGGTTGATGGTTAGCAAGTAAGGCTGATGGTACCTAAAGGGGATAAAATCTTGAGTCCATATCAGTCCCACCTAGATAGATTTCCCTAGTTCAAAATCTAGTCCATGGCATTACAGTGCCTAAACTATTGAGTGACTAGTTGGATAGATTGCCTTAGTGAGAAATCTAGTCCATGGCATTGTGATGCCTAAATTGATTGAGTGGTTGGAGAGATTGCCCTGTTCAGGAATATAGTCCATGACATTGTGGTGCCTAAAGTTCTTAATGGTTCATATAGTTTGAGATCTTCCATTATATATGTACATTATGAATACCTCCCTAGTTAAGAAAGAGTGTTGGAAAAAGTAACTATGTTCAGTCTTCAACAATGTACTTGAGTCATTATGTAATGTAATTGTCAAAAGAATAAAGAAAATAATTATTATTATTATTGTTGTGACTTATTAAAGCATGGGTTTCATGCTTGGGTCACCATATTTTAGGTCAAAGTCCCCATTCAGGACTTCTAGTATTTATTCTGAGTCTATAGACTTATTGTACATTTACATATACCCTTCTTGGGCTTTTGAATCATGTAAATTGGTTTAGTATTGAGTCAAATATGAATTATGGAACCTCCACACCATGTCGACCTAAGAGAACGTCAAATCAGCCTAAGCACCCATTTGACCCCACAAGAAGCCTATAAAAGGAAGGAATTCAAATTCATTTGGAGCATCACTTCTCATCTTCTCATCTATTGGGCAGAAGTGTGATTTTTTTTTTGTTGGGTAGAAATGCAGAGTAGGAAGCTAGGAAATTCTATTGCTGGGAAGTTGAAGTGAATGTGAGTCTAGGTGTGTCTAAGGAGAAGAGAAAAATTGAAATTTTGGCAGTGGTCTCACTCTGTTTTGTGTTCGATATTGGGAGATCGAAGTCTTACAAGTTGGACTACTGCTCGGAGTTGATGGTCGCTGCATAGTCGAAGTTTCTGGGAAGAAGTCCATCTTATGGAGGCTGACATGGTCTGGAGGGAAGGTCCGGTCTTCATCTAGGGTGAAGAGTCTCAAAGAATACTATTGAAAGGAATAATTACTTTGACTAGTTTTTCCCCTTGAGGGGGTTTTTTCTGTGGCATGTGCCTACATCTTGTATCCATTGTTTTATGTACTACTACTTTTGGTAATTGCTTGATGAACTAAAGAAAGAAGATATAAAGAATCATAATAATAAGAAAAATCACAAGTAATTATCAAGATCAATAGAATATTTATTTCCTTTTTGATTTTCCAATAGATACTAGCAGTAGTGAGAGACTCGAGTGGTAGATGCGTTATACTAATCACAATTGATTCAATATTTTGGATGTTTTTCAATTGTAACAACAACATATGAGAGGGAGTTGTAGTACATATGTGGTGTTGGAATCAATTCAACATGGTTAGCAGTAGCATAGATGTAGTGTATATCAGAGTTGTGCAGTGATTAGTGGGTAGCATGGCTAGACATCAACAACGTGACAAGAGATCATGCAAAGAAAGGGTGCTGCTACGAGGTGAGCAGTAGCACTAAAACACATTCCTCACTAAGCGGTAGTGTTATTTTTTGTAGCATCGGATATGTTCGAGACACAAAATTCAGTGGAGAGGCTAGAATACATGAGATCTCCAAAACCCAGAAATTGTTTCTAGAAATTCCACTTAGAAATGACTTAATTATATTATTAACTAGTTTTTAAATATTTCCTAAGTCTGAACTTAAGGAATATGGTTAATTAATTAGTATTAATTAAGTCAAGGTGTGAATGATCTAGAAAATCACACAGATCGACTCCAAGATGATCCTAGCAATTGATTATGCTTGAATTTGGGTCATTGGTGCCTCAACATAGGATTATAAGAGGAGGTTGATGTGGTGATGCAAAATACAGTTAAGCAATTCTATTTCATGAGAACATCGATTTCTTGAATAATAGCAGTCAGTTATTGGAGATAGGGCTAGTGAGATCGAAGCAGTGAGAGAGGAGCAAAGATAGTGAAGCCAGAGGAAGGTTTCTTGATCTAGTGAGTGTATTTGCAAAGAGGCAAGAGAGCCACAAATAGGCTGATGTTGGGGAAGCATAGTAGCCTCTAAAGGTTAAGTCGATTTGCTAGGAGAGATTGACGTTTTCAGTTCTAAAGGTCGGGAAGGAGTCCCAGAGTGTCAGAGAAGCATCTTTCTAGTTAGTAGAAGGCCTAATGACTTCATCAGAGTTGTGTATGAGGCTAGACATCTAACCAGCTACGCAAAGGCTGACATAAAGTCTTAGAGGGTCGAAATTCTGAAGGCATATATTGCTGGGAGATTGCCTGTGGGGTGAGGAAAATTCCTCTCCTTATTTTTTGCAAGTATTTCTCTGTAAGATTTCCAAATTCAACATCCAGTTGTACTCAAATGATTTCACTACTGCATAATAATAAAACCCTTAGTTGTTGCACTGGTTTTCCCAAGTTGGGTTTTTCCGAGGACTTTTGTACATAAATAACTATGTTATTTTATGTGTGTGTTCTAGAATTTATTCCAACATTTATTCTTTCACAATTTCAATTGTGTAGGTTGCAGTGTGATTTATTCAGTATTTGTTGTAACAAACAGTAAATAAATTGTTAAATTAAATTAACAAATATTTGTTGTAACAAACAGTAAATAAATTGTTAAATTAAATTAATAAATAGGAGAATAATTTCTAGTTGCTACAATACGATTTCAGTTTGGAATTTTCACACCTCCATCTTTATGACTCCCTCTCCATCTCTTACCCTTCTCTACCTCTCTCACTCCTCTCCCTCTCTCTCATCATTCCTCCTCGCCCTTCTCTTTTAGTTTATGTCCATCTCTTCCTTGTCATTCGCCCTATCTCTCCACCTCTATCACTCTATGTCTTTATTATTCCCTCCCATATATATCTAGGGTTAATATATATAATGATATATTAATATATATTATAATATAGCAAATTTAATATTGTATCAATCCAAAGTTATTAAATTTAATGATATTAATATTATAATATATTAATATGAAATATAGATTTAATAACAATATTAATATTAATATTAGGGTTAATAATATTTTTTTACATGGTATTAATAATAATTTGGCCCATGGTATTTGGGGCATAGGATTCACCTCAATAAAACCTCTTAGTGTTCCTAAATATGAGGAGATTTATTTATATTTGTATTTATTTATCCTATATCTTTTAGTGACAATGATATTTGGCCCATAGGCTTGCCATATAATTAGATGTTGTTTTCTAATCTTATTTGATATATTTTTTTATTTATTTACCATACCTCTGTATACCTCTTTATAGATATTTATTTATTGTACCTCTTTTATAAATATGGTATTCGGCCCATGGTATTAATAATAATTTGTTTCATATTCTTTGCTGTATAGGATTCACCTAATAAAACCTCTTTTTTGAGTTTTTGTAAATATAAAGAAGTTTATGGAGTAAAAAAAAAAAAAAAAAAAAAAATTATTATTTACAATATCTAGTTTATTTATATTTTAATCTTTTACCATGCATCTCGAGTAATATAAAAAAAAAATATTAATTTATCATACTTCTAGTTTATTATATTTTTATTTATTTACCAATTCCATATATATAAAAATATCTAATTATATAATATAAATATAATAAAATATTGATGAAAATTTCAAATAACTTTATTTTCTTAAAATAATAATAAATCAACTCACATATGCAATATGCCCAAGTAATGATTGTTCCTTACTAATTATACAACTCATTACGATATGAAACTCACCAGGTTCAATGTCAAAGCACTCTCCTCCATTAATAACTGTATTATTAATGGCTTCCATTCACAACCTCAACCTTCATTGTCAGTAGCTTTATTTTGGGTATCTTCCCATTGAGCGCTGTTGTCTCCTTTGTGGGTGACTTTTGGTATTAGTGGGTTTCCATTATCGATGCATTGTATTGTGAATAAATGACAAACCGACATGTTTATCATTTGGATGGCCTCTCTCCACCGCATTGTCTTTGTCTATGATTTGAATTATTGTGCAAAGTTCAAGATTCAGAATATCGCAATTTTTCAATATCTCTGTGCTTTTTTATTTTTTTAATCTTAAAAAATCGTGATTAGAGCAGCCATTGGAGTACATCCTCTTGACTTGTCAATGTCTCTTTATTGCACATAGGTTGTAATCTGGAATTGTAGGACAGGTTGTTTGGTGCATTATGCGTTGGAATTGCATGACAGGTTGTTTGGTGCATTATGGGTTGAAATAAGAGTTGTGGAGGAGATGGAAGAATTGCTTGGACTAACAAAAGTAATTGGAATCATTGGAATCAGTGCAACAGAATTTCAAAAAATTTGGTAGAGGCAGTGTGTTTTTATGATTAAAAACATTTAAAACACCTAAAATTTTGAAGTTTAACAATTATAACTTGGATTTACAAAAATCTTTGCTAGATTTTCTCTAAATATAATCTGAATTTTCATAACTTTCCAAGCAACTCCTTCACTACCCTTAAAATAATAAGGACAAATCCACCATCAATAATGCAAATTAATTTGAATGACATGATTGTATATTTTCGTAGCATAACTAAAAATAGAGGAAGTTTTTTAAAATATTTAAACATTCAACGACTTAAAATTATGTTTTTTTTCTATCTTCTAATCAAATTTCACCAAACCTAAAAGAATTATGAAAAAAAAAACAATCGAATACGATAGTACCTAATGTATTGAAAAAAGAAAACATCGTATTACGATAGCTAAGTAGTATGTAGTATCGTTCACACTTTCTTTATTGGTGCAGGCTTGGCCTCCGCATATAGTTGAAAAAATTTATTATTATTTTTCAGTGTTATTTTCAAATGTAAAATAGCTTATCATTTTTATTTAAGGAAAATTGCATCACTTGGAATAATCCAGGTGGCGATAAGGGGGCAGGCTTTCACACGTGATGCCTGTGATGCTTCTAGGTCTTGGGTCGTTAACCTGTTTCTTTATGTTCAAGAAAGATGAGCTTTTAGCCAAGCAAAAGGAGTTTTCAGGATACTCAAATTTATTTTAACAAAAATATAAAATTATATACTATTTTTTTTCAATTTATTTATTAATAATATTAAATTTATTGGAAGGGGGATGCTGAGGGCTCTGCGCTCTGTGTTCTAGGGTTTGTACATTTGCAGCGACGGCAGGCTTTGCAAAACTGCAGAATACCTACAATCTCTGACTGATTCAGGCCCATTCATACACCGAACGGAGGGCACACGACCTCATGGAGCCCCTGCCGGGGGAGGGCGATGGACCTCCCCCACAAAATGACAATGAACAGTTTCTGAATGAGGAAGGAAAGGGAACTGCAAATCAGAATGAGAATAATGAAGGTCCCAAAAGCCAACAGACAAAACATAACGAAAAGCCACCAGAAGTACGCTCTGCTACATGCAAACCAGTGGCCTCTGTATGCCCAAGGGTAGAACTACCAGGCCATCGAATCGATGCAAAGATCCAGTTCATGAAAGATCATGCTCTAATAGGGAAATTCATCGGTCTATGGCCAACTGAAAAAGCATTAAGAGGCTGGATAAATACGAAATGGCATCTAAAGGGATATATCACCCTGCAGCTGGGACTGAAAGGGTTCTTCACTGCTATCTTCAACTGCTTGGAGGACAGAAACAGGGTTCTAGACGGTGGGCCCTACTTCTTCAATGCAGTCGGTCTGTTTCTCAGAGGGTGGGTGGAGCGCTTCAACCCAAACAAGGAGGACCTCAGCTGTGCTCCGGTGTGGATCCGCTTATACTCACTGCCGGTGGAATATTGGGAGGAAGACTCCCTACAGGCGATAGGAAACACTTTGGGTGAGTTTGTCAAAATTGCGGAGGAAACGAAGACATGCAGATACACTTCTTTTGCCAGAATCTGTGTATATATGAATCTAAATCAGGCTCTTCCAGATGCGGTAAGCATATCTCACTATGACATTGAATGGATTCAGACGATTGACTATGAAAATGTGCCTTTTCGATGCCGAAGATTGCATGGCCTTGGGCACTTATTCAGAGACTGCCCACTAACGCAAAAACCCTCTCCTGCCTCTGATCTGGAAGCCTCTGAAGTAGGTGGCTTCATCAAAGTCACAAATCGCCGGAAAGCCCACAAGAAACATGCTCTAAAACCAAAGGTAGCACAGACCAGCCAACCCGGGCCCTCAACAAGCAATAGTAACCAGCTGGAAATGCAAACGAATCCACCGGAGCCAGATACAATGAGCGACGACCACTCAAAGAAGGGAAATCCCACAATGCCACAAGCAGATACTCAAGGTAAGGAAGCTTCTACCTCAGATAAGCAAAAAGAAACATTATGGAATACTCAAGTCATGCAGTTGGAGATTCCAAGCTCAAATGCCAGCCTAGAAGAGGAACCGATGGAAGAATCAGATTACTCCCAATTTATGGAGGAAGAAACAGAAACAATAGACATTGGGGGTTTACACCTACCCGGTCTAGAAAAAGCTTGCACAACAAACAACTTTGACAACATTCTGGAAAGACAACTTAAGAACCTGGAAGAAGTGTTATCTCGGGTACAGAGGCAAAAATCTTTAGGTATACAGACAGGAGGTCCATGGGATGGTCGATTCATAGCCACAGACATCAAAAAGTGAGGAAGGAAAACCATTCTACAAAGAACAATCAAGGTAGGTCAAATTCTAGTGGAGTCCGGCAGGTATGCCAAGTTAACCAAGTACTACCATCCTGAAAAAACTGTTTCCCAATGAAGTTAATCTCTTGGAATATAAGAGGTCTTAGTGGCCCAAGGAAGACTCGAATTCTTAAAAACATGATAAAGCAAGAAAACCCTCAAGTTTTATTCTTGCAAGAGACCAAATGTGATTCTAATGCATTTGATAGATTAGCCGCTAAATTCTGGCCTGGGAGTCATAACATAGAAGTAGATGCGGATGGTGCGTCAGGAGGCCTAGCTATTATATGGGACTCGAGAGCTATCATGCTCAACAATTTCCATGCACACAGGAATTTCCTCCAAGCAATTTTTCATATTATAGGCACAAATCAACATGGGCTCCCAACTAATGTTTATTTCGCACAGGATACATCTCGAAAAGCGGATATCCTAAACTCCATTTCTGCTCTCAACCATAACAGATTGCACCCTTTCTGGATCGCAGGAGGCGACTTCAATAAGATAACAAGACTGGAAGAAAAGAGAGGGGGCAGATGCATAAGTTCTCAGGAAGGCTCGCTCTTGAAGGACTTCATTCAGAATAACTGGCTTATCGACCTCCCTTTCAATAATGGATTATTTACCTGGAACAACAGACGAGCAGGGAACCAACAAATCGCTTCTCGGTTGGATAGGTTTTTACTCTCAAATAATGCCATTCATCTTGGGGGTGATTTTGCAGCCTCCATTCTGCCCTTCTCGGGTTTTGATCATTGTCCCATTTCCCTCCAATGGTCTCATCCAGGAAACAATATACGCAGGCCTTTTCACTTTGAAGCCTTCTGGTTGACACATCCGAAATTCCACAAATTAATCAATACAGAATGGAACATCTTCTATCCTCCTCCAGGCTCAAAAAATGTTCCAATTCCAACAAAATCTCAAGAACCTAAAAGGAAAGATCAAGTATTGGAATCACAGTTCATTTGGCAATATCTTTCAGGGGAAAGCAACCCTTGAGCTGGAAATGAAGCAACTACAGCAGAAGATCATCACAAATGGCCGACCAGAGGACCTGGTAGAATAGGAAAAAACCCTTGAAATGCAACTAGCAGAAAAGGAAAAGCAGGAAGAAACGTTGTGGCGGAAAAAATCAAGGATCAGATCGCTCAAAGATGGAGAGAAAAACACTAAATTCTTTCATAGCACTACAATCCAGCGCAGGATGCATAACAATATTACTCATATTCAAAACGAGCAGGGAATCAAAATGGAAAAGCGTGAAGAAATAGAGACTAAGCTTTTAAATTATTTCAAGCAGGTGCACAGAGAGCCAACCAATGACAGATCTCAGGCCACAGAGAAAATTACTCGCAATATTCGCAAACTTATCACAGAAGAGAATAACCAAATGCTTTTCAAGCCTGTTGATCTCCAAGAAGTGGAACTTTTTGCACAACAACTAAAAGCAGGCAAAGCCCCAGGCCCGGATGGTTTCACCTCTAATTTTTTCCACAACTTCTGGGACCTGATCAAGATGGAGGTCTGGCAGGTGGTTGAAGAGTCTCACTCTTTAAGATGGATGTTTCAAGGGGTAAATGCTACTTTCATAGTCCTGGTTCCCAAGGTGGATCAGCCAAGCACACCCGACAAGTATAGACCGATAGCACTCTGCAACATAATCTATAAGATTGTGTCTAAAATCATAGCTTCTAGGCTAAAACTCCTGCTTCCTCTCATCATCTCACCTGAGTAATCCAGATATGTTGAGGGGAGGTAGATCACGGATGGGATCATCCTTACCCATGAAATAATTCATTCTCTGAAGATATCCAAGAAGCCAGGTATGCTACTCAAACTAGATCTTTCAAAGGCTTTTGATAGCCTTAGCTGGAAGTATATTGAAAAGGTTCTAACAACTTTTGGTTTTGATGCTTCCTGGGTTCGATGGATTATGAGCCTCATCTCATCCTCCTTTTTCTCTATTTTAATCAATGGCATTCCCTCTGCTACCTTTCATCCTTCTCGTGGCATCAGGTAGGGAGACCCCCTCTCCCCTTTCCTGTTTGTTATTATGGAGGAGGGTTTAGGTCGAAGTATCAAACATGCTCAGCAATCTCTCTGTCTCAAAGGACTCTCCTTCCACAACTACCCTGCTTTCACTCATCAACAATTTGTTGATGATAATATGCTTTTTGGGCATCCCTCTGTGCAAGAGGCTCGTCAGCTCAAAACTGTTTTGACGGACTTCTTGGAAGCCTCTAGTGCCTCTATCAATCACTCCAAATCTCAAATCTTCTTCTTTCATACCCCCTCAGTCATTCAATCAGCCATTTTACGCATCTTACGCTTCTCTTCTGCTAAACTTCCCTCCTCTTGTCTAGGCACTCCGCTCATAGCCTCTGGCCTAAAGCACTCTTCCTGGAGAATCCTTCTAGGTAATCTGGAAGCGTGGCTCTCCTCCTGGACTCACAAAGCACTTAACATGGCTTGCCGCCTTGTCCTCATTAAAGTTGTCCTTCAAGCAATGCCTTTATCCCTCTTCTCCATCCTTGCGGCTCCCAAATGGGTTCTTAAAGAAATCAAAACTATCCAAAGATCGTTTCTTTGGGGCAGCAGCGGCCTCAAGCGAAAGTGGGCTCTTGTTATATGGGAAATAGCTTGTCTTCCAAGAAAGGAGGCGATATCGGATTGAGGGACCCCTCTCACAGCAATGTAGTTATGGGGGCTCGAATCTGGTGGAAATGGCTTTCGGACCCTCTTACCCCTTGGGCCTCGTTATGGATAGCAAAATATGTGGGAAACTGCCCAAGGGAGGAACTAATCAGAATATCAGAGACCAGCACAGGCTCAATCATGTGGAACTCGGCCAAACAGCACAAGAACCTCATACAACAACATAGCTTTTGGGAAGTGAAGAATGGTGGTAATGCTAGGTTTTGGGAAGACTCCTGGCAATAGATGCCCAAACTCAGGGACCTGTTGCCTCCAAATACACCTCTGGAATAGAATATGCAACCTCAACATACGGTGAGAAATTTTTGGTGCAATTCCTCACGCCAAGATTACAGAGAGTGGCTCAAAGCGACTCAGATCTTAAGATAGGGGCTGATGCAAGACCAACAAACTCTGGATACAAAATTAATGAAAAGGGAAATTCAGTATTATGAGGAAAAGGACATTCTCAGATGGGGATATGAAGAAAAGGGAACCTACTCCACAAGAGAGGCCTACAATATACTTATCAAGGAACACATGGTGCTGGACTCGCTCTGGAGCAAAATATGGGATCCCTCCATTTGGCCGAAAGTGTCTACCTTTCTTTGGCTCCTTTGACACAAAAAGTTTCTCACATGGGACAATCTGAGGAAAAGAAACTTCTATGAACCCTCCATCTGTCCCAACTGTAAAAACGAAGAGGAATCCATTGAACACCTCATGTATCACCGTCTGTTGGCACACAAGCTATGGCAAAAAATCAGTTTCTGTTGCCAAAGAGAAGGAGGAGCCAATGGAGATATAACTGCTACTGTGCGCAACTGGGACCCCCACCCCTATCAAAGTAAGATCCCGAATTTTCTCTGGAAGCTCATCCCAGGATTTGTTATGTGGGCCATATGGAAGGAGAGAAATGGTAGAATATTCAAGAATCACACCAAATCATTGGGTGACATATGGAAAATCATCAATCAAAATATTGAAGAAACCATATCTCTCAAGACCTGGTACTAAGAGGATTTCCCAACTATCCCATAGGAACAATCAATATGGAATAATTGGAAATTCCATAGAAAGCAAGAACAACTGATCAAAGGAACAAAGCCTCCGAGAGGTCACTCACCGGAGAAATGGCTCCCTCCCCCCATGAACATGTATAAGCTAAATTTTGATGGTGCCTCAAAGGGTAACCCAGGGAATTCTGGCTTTGGAGGGATTTTCAAACATCATAAGGGAGCTCATATCTTAACTTTCTTAGGCTCTCGACGGTGGGACACCAATAACTCAACGGAGTTAGAAGGTCTCTGGCAAGGGCTACTTCTGGCGCAAGATAAGAACCTCTTTCCTCTTATAATATAAGGAGACTCTCAAATCATCATCAAAATGGTCTCGAGAATTCTACAGGGATCCCCCTCCTCCAAGATCAGTAACAGTTGGAGAATGGCACAAAGGCTACAGCATATTGAACGCTGGTTTTCCTCCCACAGAGCGGTCTCCTTGAAACACATTCGTAGGGAAGGGAACAAAGCTGCGGACCTATTAGCTAATATGGGAGTTGACTGTGGGATGCATCTACATTTTGGATCACTCACTAATTTAATTTCTGAATCTCAACTCCTGGATTTTAACAATCTCGTGCAGAAGGAAATGCCTGAGATAGAAGAAATTCCCCCAGATGCAGGTGGCACCATCACTCTTAATCCACATCATGCAGCAAATTAAAGCCTAGTACTGCCAGCTGCAGAGCAGCGTGGCTTCCCACGACTTCACCTTGTGTGAGTGGGAGGAAGGTGTTAAGGCTGGATCGAGTAGCAGATTTGCATTAATGGCTCGCGCTGTTCAACGCAACATTCCCACTGTTATAATCATGTTGATCCTCAGTGTTTTCATCACGCCTTATGCTCAGTCTCTCGGTAACGGAACCTGGTTAGTGGAGGTAGATAGTGACGGGCTAATTCTAGTTCACTGCCCCAAGCCCCAGGCCCACTTTTCTAAGGTATCTGGTGTATATAATCTCTTTGCGCCCTACCACCTGTCTGTCATTATGGTTCGTTTGGGCAAAAGACATCGTTCTGGGAAGTGTCGTGACAATGGCTTGCATTCCTCGGTCGATCATTCTGTGGAACCTGCGCTGGGGCCCAACAATCCTCCCCCCATCCACGAGGTTGTGCCACCTTTGAACTCGGGGCGCAAGCCAACTCCGAACAGTGCCTTCCAAACCATGCACTTAAAATTTCAAAGTAATTTGAACAGACCTCTTATTACTGCTCACATCACCATTATTCTTTCAGAAGAGGATAATCAGGTCTCCCCTCTGGCTTGCATTGCTCCTGATCCTTCCCAAAGCAGTGAGCACTCCATGGACAAAGATAGCCCAGAGAATTGGAAAAGTGAGAAGTCTGGTCAGGAGGATTTTCTTAAAAATACTCCTCCCCTTTAAGATACAGGACCTGTTGTTGATGAAGGAAATCAAGGTAAAGCAAGCCATTCCATGACTATCCCTGTCAGCGATTTGGATGGCAATGAGAGTCTGAGGACCGACGGTGCAGGTCTGGCTGAGGAGAAGAATCATGGCAAAGCTAAGGAAGGGTAGCGCCACCTGGGACTCCCTCTTTCTTTTTGTTTCAGCTACTGTTCAGATAATCACCTACAGGCATTCTAGCTCCCGGTCGAGTTTCAACACTCTTGACCTGTTGTTTTTGGCTTCTAGCTGGGGAATTGGTGATATACTTAATGCTGGTTTGCACTGATTTTGTGTTTCTGTGGCTCAATTCTCCTTCTCAGCTAAACATGTCACTCTCAGTGTCTTTTATCTGGTTTCTTGCTCTTTGTAACTGGTCTCCCCAACTTCTGTTTGTAAAGGGGCAGTTCTGTTGTTTTGAGCGCTCTCAAACTATGTTTTTTGAAGCCTCGACTCTATGTAAAAATATTTTTCCTTACAGTTAATAGAATTTAGTATTTGCAGAGAAAAAAAAAATAATATTAAATTTATTTTTATAAAATGTAAGAAAATAATTTTTAGTTTTAATTTTTATAGGGTTATAATTTTATAAAAGTTTAAAAGAATCTGTAAATAAATAAAAGATAAAATAAAATATATTAATAAAATATAATTAACCCTAATATAAAAAGATTAAAAGTATTTTCATTTAGTTTAAAAATAAAAAAAAATATTATTAAAATAAACATAGACTCTTAAAATGCATAGTGAAACACAGTGTTAAATGTGAAATAGATTTTCTTTACAACATGAAATAGACTTTCTTGTAAAGTGTTATACATATCTCTAAATTAGATTTCAATTTCAAAATATTTGTCAAATATCAATATTTTTAACCTTCTAGGTTGTTGAAACTATGATTCTTTTGGAACATTTTTCCTAATGAGCGGGTAAATAAAATTTTAAAGAAATCCAAATAATTTATTACCCTTTTTAAAGTTCAAAAAACCACTTTAGGTGTGAGTAGGTCATCATTAATTTCTTAAATTTAAATTTTGTTAATAACTATATTGAATTTAGGGGGTTAGATGTTTTCCTCATAATCAAGAGGAACATAGACATGCTTTGGGTTTAGGTCACACTTCCAACAATGTTGTTGGACATTTTGGTGATTCCTTGCATATAATTTGTCATTTATGTTTAGGATGTCTCCCCTCATAAACAATGTTAAGCCATATTTTGATGTCGTTTTTTCAGTTGTATTAGTCTATCCCCAAGAAGAAATATCTTCATGTTCTCAGATCAAACAACTCCAGGGCTCATCGCATGGTTAATTTGGGGTCAAGGCTAAATTAAGATGAACTTTGGTGGCAGGGGAAAAATGAGTATGTCCCCCTTTATGGTTAATTACGAGAATAATTCCTCATGTTTTAATGTTACATTTTGACGCTTAGTAAACTTTTAATTTTGTTAAGTGTGAATGTACAAGTAAAATATTGTAGATATTGTAGCATTTTATTCAAAAGTTTCAAGATCAAAATTTTGTAGATGTGGTTGATACATACACCATTCCGACCATGTCCATTCATTTCAACTTGCATATATAAATCAAGAATCTAAACTGAACTTTAACACAATGTCTCTTAATATAATAGATATTATTGATTCTTGTTTTAAAAAATTACTATATTATTTTTTTAAAATATTAATATTTTAACCTCTTAAATTTTAAGTTTTGATTTTATTTTATTTGTAAACTATGCAATAATTATATTAAATTTATATTAATCGATTTTTAAAATTGGATGAATATATGTATTACATTTATTTGGAGGAAAATAAAATATTTTTAGAAGATTTCGAGATGGAACTATGTACAAGATTTTTTAATCTTTTCTAACATTTCGGGTGGGCCCTCCACCCATCATCAAGGACCAGATATTAAAGAATGATGACACACGAGCACTAATGAGCCTTAAATAGATAATAAAGAAATTATTCATTAACGATAAAAATAATAATTTAATCAAAAAGTCATTAATGGTCAAATTAGAAGGCCATTAAATAATAACTTGATGAAAGCAAAGGTTAAGTCATCAATAAATAATAAAATCTATTTTTTTATTTAAATAAATAATTAAATAAATGAGGAATTGAACAGGAGTGAGAAGGGGTCAAGACTCATAAAAAAACATTTTTTTTATGAGAGGCGACCACACATTAAGGAGACAAAAATGGAACCCATTAAACAAGAACAAAATCAAGTAATGGAAAAATGAATAAGGATTTTTTTTATGAGAGGCGACCACACATTAAGGAGACAAAAATGGAACCCATTAAACAAACAAAATCAAGTAATGGAAAAATGAATAAGGATGAAAATTGAAATGGGTTGAGAATAGATTAAATAAATTAAATAAAAAAAGAAGGAGAGAGAAAATAAATAGATAATAAAATGAAAAAAAAATGGGGGAGGCGGATGAGAATCAATTAATGAGAAACATGATGGATACTGGACTTTCGGGATTGGCTCAATTTAAAATATTCTTTATTGAAATTATTGGACATCTTTTTTTTGAGAGAGCTTCAATGATGATACAAGTCTTATGAAAAGGAACAAGGTCTAATATTATGGATTGATCAAAACAAATAAGGTGTTTTGAATTAAATTATTGTTAAAATATGGTCGACTTTGATAATTGGAGACGGCTAGTATCAACTATATGCTCCTTCGGGCGAGCTTTGAAGGGACAACTTGTTTAGCCAATATAAGACTTCCCACATGAACAAGGAATTTGGTAAACCTTCAACATAACATGGGGAAAATATTATCTTTCGCTGACTAGAACATCCACTTCAAATATTTTTGAGGTCTAAAGGTGGTTTTAATATTCCTTTTTTTTATAGGATTTAAGAAATGAGGTTAGTGGTCCCTTTAATATAAGGAACATTGAGTTAGCCTTTGGGAGGAGAGGGGGGCATGAAAAGGGATTTTGGATTGGAGACATCATGAAAGGATTTACAAATTTGAGATGAGGTGTAGTTATGGCTCTCAAAGTTTGGAAAAGGTTGGATTTTTATAAGGGAAGGTACTGAGGAGCATATATTTTAAGGGCTCGAGAGATGAGAATTTTGAGAACAATGGAATTTTGGGATGGGTGGTGGTGAGAATGGGCATGGAGATACTGATTAGTGTGGGTCTTTTTGTAGTAAACTTGATGGGTTAGGGAACCATCAGGTTGTCGAGAAACGAGGACATCAAGGAAGGGGAGGGATTTGTTAGATTCAATCTCCGCGGTGAATTGAATATGAGTGGGAAATGTTGTTGAGACAAGAAAGATGCATTAAGCTTAGTCATGTTGTACTTCCAAATGACAAAAGTCACATCGAAAAGCTGGAAACAACACTTTGGCTTTTTATGCCAAGAGTTGAGAGCTTTGGATTCAAAGAATTCCATGAAGATGTTACCGAAAACCATATTTGCACAAAAAAAACCATATTTGCATTACATTAAACTCACATATAAATAAATCATGTATTGGTCTAAGATAGAAATGCTAACTTAACCACACAAGAAATTAGTTGAGAAAATATCACAACCGAACACCAAACTAGGATTTATTTTAGTTAGACTAAATCTCTCAAATCCAACTAATTAGCAACCAACAAACTTACACAAAAATTACATTTATTGATGAGTAACATCATTCAATATGCACAAGACAAGTAGGAGCTAAATATCCAACACCCTCCCTTAACGAGTACTTGTCATTATTTTTATTATTTGGGAAAGTCTTCATTAGTTTCTCTGATAATTTTCAAAATCAAGTAGAGTGAAATCCATAAAGTTGTGCCTAAAGGAGTAGTTGGTAAGTTTTTAAGTTGGATTCTTGAGTTCCGCTCTTGAAATATCAAATATCCAATCTCCTTAATTCAATTAATGAAAAACATTCACAAGTCATCGCATAACCTCATTACCAGTCGACTCTCATGTCTTCAACAACTAATGATGGATCATTCCCTAGATCCACAACTTCCAAACTAACTTGACAACCATACATGTTGAGCCTTACATCCACTATATTTCTTTCATCATTTTCTTTTACAATGATAACAATAGAGCTAAAATTAGGATCATTTAGTTGGCTTAGACCTCCATACTGTATTGGTACACATTCAAGAAAAGGTAATGTATCTGAGACCTTGGTAGGGCATGCATCCATGCTTTTTACTAGATTGCAAAGAGGTAAGACCATGTATGTCACAAAAAAATATAATAAGGCATGGAAACCATAGTGTCCTCAACAATCTATGGTGGCTATAAAAATTTTGTGACAAAAATGACACATTCACTCATCATGGAAATCTCAACTGGCCACTCCTTCACAAATTATCTCTAACATAGGATATTATGCAAAATACCATCATCTAAGTAAACTTTGTTGAAGAAAGTATTCACCGAGAGGACCTCAGTTGAGACTTGATAATACAAGTGCATCCACCAAGAGTAAGGAATTGATGATGATTTCAGCAAATAGACCAAGCATGATGAGCATTAAGTTGATAATGCATAGGCGTCAATAACGTTAAAAGGCTAAATAATAATTGAATTGAGGAGCTCGCAATGAATTGAACTATTATAATTATCGACATTGACATGATGCTTTGATGTTCCTTTACTTAGAAATATTGTTGTCCAAGAAGTTATTTATTTATGCCCAGGGAAAATCAAATTTGTTAGGTCTTTCATGTATCCCATACCTCTATTGTTAGCATTGTCCATTAGTCAACTTAATAATGGTGAAGTACTTAGGGTCAAGCTAGATGATCATCCCCTTGATCTCCATGGAGGTGTGGGAGAATTTTGAGATGATGATCTTCAAGATTCCACTGGTGCACTTAGATTGATAGACCCATCTCCACTAATACAACGCAATGAGCCTCATCTTTTCAATGCTACCACACACCAAATAGAACAATTGCACATTCATCCACTTGATCTGTTCATATATAAATTTCAAGAAATCCACAACTACTTCCAACTCTCTTAGTCCTTGATCTAAGTGAGAATGTTGATGCAAAGTCCCAAAAAATATAATTCTTGCAACGTATTATTGGTTATTGTACTTCATCCTAACCCCACAGTGGTAGGTGGTTGAGAAGATGATGTAAAGAGATTTGCATGCTTGGTCCTTACTTCCTACAATCTATGTGCAAAAATTTGCAGGCACAATAGAGTATTTGGAGCAATAATATTATAAAAAAAAAGCTAGAGGATCTTGTCATGTATCAACCACCTTTTCTGTGTTGTGACACCCAACCCAAGAAACATTTCCTACAACCTTGAGTCTACACATAAAACATTGATTCTACGCATGGACTCCACATAGGTCCACGTCCCACACCAGAAAACAAATTTCAAATTCTTATGCTAATTTTTTTCTATAGTAAATTAATCTCACATTTTTCTTAGATATTTCTAGGCTTTCGACTGAGGGAGTTATACCCAGAGCTTCAACTCTAGTACCCATTACTAGAAGCCATTTTAGTTGGACTAAATCTCTCAAATCCAACTAATTAATAACAAAACAACTCACAAAACAATTACATTTAATGATGAGAAACATTATTCAATATACACAAGATGAGTAAGATCTAAATATCCAACCATTTTCAATGTATAAATCCAATTTAAAAAAATTGATTTCATCAAATTTAATCATCGTGATGTATGTAAAATGGATTTAATTACCTTGATATTCATGTAACTTTAGTGAACATATTTCTGCACTACCACATTCTAGCCCATTTTAATTGGGTTTAATTCCACATTCGTTGAGCTACTAAAACAAAGAAACATATCAAATATGGGTTTATTTACCATTAAAGGATCTTTGAAGTTGTGGTTAGGAGAGGTCATTGCAAATAGTGACATGGTTGTGTGGGGCAGTATTTTTATTTTTAATTTTTAAATGTGGTGTGATTGTGCTATGGAAATGGTATTTTGTTGTTGTTTAGTTACCTCATTAGTTATATTTCATGAGTATTTATCAAAATTTCTGTTTTAATTATTATATATATAAAAAATGGAAATTGATGTGAATGTTATTTTATTTTTACTAAAATAAATAAATTAAAGAGAAAGTTGAAATTTTACATTAACTATTTAATATAATAAGTCATTGGATAATATTGAAAAGTTTGTTACACGCTTGAAGTAGATTTATTGAATTCAATTTAGGATGATAGATTTCACATTGTCTTTAATATAATATTATTGAAATTCAAATCATCATAAAAAATCTTTTTGAAGACCATCAAATAATAATTACTCAAGTTAAAGTGGTAGAAAAATCATGATTATTGAGAATACCTTAAATTTCTTTGTGATAAAGTTAGCAAAGTTCATGCGAATTCTTTGTGAACTTGTAGTACATGTCTTGTATTTTTAATGTTATGGGAATATTGCATAGTGGACACAACTAAAAGTTAGAATACAATCTAGTATCTAACTATCTATTGAGGAGACATGTGTTGGAGATTTAACTCCTACTTATTTTGTACAAATTGAATACTATTCGTCATCATAAAATGTAATTTTTATGTGATTTGTTTGATTATTAGTTAGTTGGATTCAAGAGATTTTGTCTAACTAAAATATTTATCATTTTACTATTTAGTTGAGATATTTCTCAACTAGTTGATTGTATGTTTAAGATAGTGTTTCTATCTTAAACCAATACTTTCTGTATTTATATGAGTGTTTAATAAAATGAAAAATATAGTTTGTATGTGCAATTATATAAATTGGTATCAGAGTTGCTCTAGGATAACTCCCTCAAGGGGAACCTAAGGAGTATGAGAGAGATGTGAGAATAATCTATTGTGGAAAAGAATAACTTAGATGGGTAAATAGTTTTGTGTGACTATATGGTTGACTAGTTGAAGTGTGGGAAACACGCATGATTTGAGTGTTGGTTGCACTTGTTGCTTAATTGTAGAAACATGGAGAAGACTTTATGTCAAAGGATTTTTCCACAACATTGGGACTTGTAGAACTTAGATTATGCCAAGATTACCACTAGTATAGAACCTTGCTACATTTAAAGTCTGCATGGATCTCTGGTGTGAGAATGGTGTGACCAAGAATGAAGATTTTCAACCATCAATCCAATGTGCTCTCTTAACACTCAAAAGTTCTCAAATTGGGGATTACCTTGTTGTGAAGGGCCATTGGAGGTCAAACCTTTGAAGGACATAAGCTATCAATTTTTCTAGATATGATGGTGGGAAACCCTAAGATGACGAAGTTTCAAATGAATTTGATTCTCTACCTTCATATACACCGTGATTTCTTTCAATGCTCTCATCATCTCCACAAATAAAATGTTCCTCAAGCAATGTGAGGGTTGTAGGTCACAACTAGTGCATTTGAGTTGGCATGTATGATGGAAAAGTGTGACCCAAGGCACAGGAAATATAAAGGAGATGTGGTTCCCATGGATGTGAACATTGCTACATGCACGATTGAGAAACAAATTGAGACTAGTTTAGAGGCAACAACTAACCCCAAAATTTAGGCATCCAAAGTCAAACATGAAAAAGAACATGGAAATTGGTTTTAGAATCTTTTAATAGGGGGAAATGGTGAGACAAACACCAAAAATCGTAATAACAATGCATATGGAAATGATACGTCTTATTAGAGATATGTTATTCAACACCTTGTGAGATGGATTGAGCGGGAGAGATGGTAGAATCAACAACTATATATTATTTTGTTATAGTTATCTTTGTAAAATTATGATGAAATTTCAAAATAAAATGAAGGTAACCTTGTAACGCTAACTAGATTACATTTAGTATCTAGACTACTTTTCTAGATAACTAGTCAGTACAATGGTTGACACCCATGTATCTTAGTATATGGAAGCATGTTCATAGAATTACTACTAGTTTGGTGATTGCAAACGAGGAATTGATTTTGGTTTGAAGTAATTGTATCTTCAAGAGATTGAGTGGAGGTTAAGCTCAAAAGTTATGATTGTCTACTTAGTTTGGAAGTTGTCGATATAAGGATGGATTCCTTATTATTTGTTGAAGACATGAGAGTGCTCTGCTAGTGAGGTTATGCGATAGCTCATGGATGTTGTTCAATAATTGAATTCATGAGATCTTTAATACAAGAGTTTAACATTGGAACTCAGGAATTCAACTTGACAACTACACATTTGTGAAGATTATGAGACAACTTGATGGAGTTCACTCTACTAGATTATAAAATTATTAGAGAAGATAATGAAAACTTTGCAAGACAAGAAGGTCAAAGACAAGTACTCATTAAGGGAGGGTGTTGTAGATTTAACTACTACTTGTCTTGTGATATTGAATAATATTTGTAATCATTAAATGTAATTGCTATGTGAGATGCTTGATTATTAGTTAGTTGGATTTCAGAGATTTAGACTAACTAAGAAACATCTTAATTTAACATTTAATTAAAATATTTTGTCAACTAGTTGATTATGTGGTTAAGATAACATTTTTATCTTAAACCAATACTTTATTTATTTATGTGTATGTTAAATTGAATGAAAAATATAGTTTGTGTGTTCAATTTTTTTTTCTAAATACATGTAGCTTCTAGTTGCATGTCAAGTTTTAATAAAACTTAACATCTAATCGTATAAAAGAAAAGCCTACATGATGTCAAATGAAATAAATCTGGAAAATGATAAACAAAAATGAATCTCATATATATATATATATATATATATATATATATATATATATATATATTATATATATATATATATATTCCATATGTTTTACTACTTATATTATGCATACAGTTTATTCATTCACAATAGTTATATTCTATTCACAACATAAATTTTAAAAACATATAGATTATGAATATTTAAAGTGAAAATTAGGTATATGGACAAAAATTTAAATCCTTTAATAAGTCAAACAAGTTAAGTGTGAGTCCAAATATAGTTAAGAATGAATGCAAGTATTTAAATATAAGTGAGAGATTGTTAAGTGTGAGTCCAGATATAGTTAAGAATAAATGCAAATATTTAAGTGTGATTGGGATATTGTTAAGTGTAAGTCCAAATATAGTTAAGAGTGAATGCAAATATTCAAGGGTGAGTGAGAATATTTAAATGCGCATTCAAATATGTTTGGGTGAGAGTGTAAATATTTTGTTTACTTTTCTCTCAAATATTCTTCTCAAATGAAGACTTCTAGAATGTAATGAAAAATTCTCCTCAACTGTAACAAAGGATTATTCTCAAATATAACAGAGAATTAGTATATAAATAAGAATGAGTTCATTCAATATTGAGTATTGAGTAATTGAGAATTGAGCTCACAAGCGAAGATGCATGTAATTGTTATTGCTGGTAATAAAAGATTTGTTGATCTTTTCCCCGTGGCTTTTCCTAAGACACTGTTGGGTTTTCTAAGTAAATTTTAGTGATGGGGCTAATTTATTTATTTTTTAATCAAAAAGATTATATTTTTTTTTTATCTTTTCTTAACAACTACTATCATATATGGTTTTTTGTTTCAAGGTCTGTTGAGCAATATGGAGATTGTGTAATATTTAATATTTTTATTTCAATAGCGAGTAGTTGGATCATCTATTAGCATATGTATCTTTCTTTAGGTGTTGGTTTCTACAGAAAAATAATTTTCTCACTCAATCTCGCAAGTATCTCTAGATCTTGAGGGTTTTCAATGTGTATCTAAACCCCTTTTGAAACTAACAATTTATCTATCAAAGAGTGCAAAGATCTCTGGGTGATTTATCCCTTGGGCAACTCCAAGTACATAAAAAATGATTGCTCTTACTTATTGTCAAAATTTCACTTGTGCTATAAAGTTTGATCTGCTTAATATAGCTTATTTCCTTGTAAATTTTGTGAATAATTTGTAAATAAATCTAACCCTTGTATTTTAATTTTTCATCGTGTACATAATTTTTGGGGTTTTATTTTTAAAATTTCTTCTACATCTTGTGGATGGATTTATTTATATAAGTTGTAGGTGCCAAGACTCAAGTGTCATAAGGAAAATTCTAAGTTAGAGGGCTCAACCCCTTATCCAGCTTAGACGGTTAGGGTTTGGGCATATATTCACTTTGGAGGAGTCGTCTGTCCATTTGAGGGAGAGCGTTCACTTTCTAAGGATGGACCTAGGCCTTAGAGGCCCTAATATACAAGACCCAACTCTCACTCTTTGAAAGCCTTGCTTCTTTGAGGGAGTCACTAGCCCTAAAGTGTTACTTTATTGCAAATTCAAGGATTTGTATAAGGGTTTGTCAATGGATGTGGCTAAAATAATTTTCTTGGGCTTTGGTTTGACTCACCTTCTGGCTTGAAGGTAGCAACAAGCCTAGTCATGAGGGTTTTGAGGGGTTTTAGTACTACTCGCAGCCCTATCTTAGCCTCCAAGGCTTAGCTGTAGCCCTAGGAAGGCTTAGTAATATCATTGCAGTTAGAGTTTGTAGACCTAATATTCACTTGGAGGGGGTTTTTGTGCTAAATCAAGTCCCGTATCCCTAGATACAACCTTTAGGAGGCCTACTAGGCCTAGCTGCATGCTTGTAAGGGCTTGATCTCTCACTAGAATTGGTTCTATGGCTAACACTTTGTGTCTGCAAAGTCTCACACTTATCGAAATGTTAGATGGAGAATATACAGATATCGAAGGATCAATTATTATTGATTGAGGGAATAGTAAAGAAATCCCCAATGATGGAAAAAAAATATTGGAAGAAGCTAGATAGGAAAACCATTGCTACAATTCGGTACTACTTGGCAAAGAATGTGGACTTCAATGTGGCTTAGAAGAAGGCAATAGAAGGCTTATGGAAAAAATTGCATGACCTATAGGAAAATAACATGGAAACAACAACAAAAATGTTGACGAAGAAATTATATATCTCAAGATGAAATAGGTTGTTTTAGTTCTGGAGCACTTAAATGAATTTAATGTAATTTCTAGTCAACTTGCATCTGTGAAAATAACTCTAGATGATGAGATTAGATCCATCCTACTTAGGTGCTCAGTTCTAGATAGTTGGGAGAATTTGATAGTAGCTATCAACACTTTAGCACCTATAGGGACCCTCAAGTTTGATAATTTTACTACCAGTTTAATAAACGAGGAGTTCCAGTGTAAATTACTTTTAGAAAATAAGGGATTAGAGGATATAGCCTTATTTGATGATGGAAGAAAAATTGAATGTGATGGATGAGTATTAGAAGGAAATGTTGGATATGGAATAAAGAGAAAAGGGGTAAAAGGAGGAGAAATCAACCAACAAGAACAATGTAGAAACCAATTTTATTGCATCAGAAGGTGAGTTATTAATCATTGTTTCTTGTGAAGATGATTGTATTTATTCATCTAAGTCCTTAGGAGGAGCTTAATATTTTTTCACATTCATAGATCATGCATCTATAATGTTTTAGCATATCCCATGAAAAGCAAAGGTGAGATTTTTGAGATATTTCAAACATTTCATGTTGTTGTTGAAAGAGAGACTATCAAAATTTTGAAGTGTTTAAGGACAAATAATGGTGGTGAATATTTCTTAAATGCGGTCAAGGATTACTACAATAGGTTCAACATAAAGAATGAAAATATTGTCCACAGTACTCCTCAACATAATGGTATTGTGGAAACAATGAATTACGCTACCATGGAGAAGATGAGGAGCATGTCGTCCAACTCAGGATTGAAAAAACATGTTTGAGCAAAAGTAGTAAGGATAACTTGTTACCTCAAAAATCAATCACGAAATATAGCCTTGGATGGTATCATTCCTGAAGAAGTTTTCAATAGTAAGAAGGACAATTATTCTCACTTGAAAATTTCTGGATGCTTACGTATATTCCCAAAGAGAATAAAACTAAGTTAGCTGATAAATCCATGAGCTGAATTTTTTTTGGAATATGTAGATGGTAAGTTCTGGTTTGGGATCTAGTTAAAAAGAAACTTATTAGAAGTCGAGATGTTATATTTAATGAATTAGAAATGTTTGAAAGGTCTACAGGTGACATAGAGATAACCAAAATTGTTAATAGGCTTATATATATCCCACTATTGCAAGAAGATGGGAAGGAAATTTAAGAATGTGATAGACAACAAGTGGAAAATGATGCACAATAACAAGAAGAAAACATTCAAAAACCTTTGCGAGAAGCAAAACAAGAAAACACTCCATGAAATTGGTTTGCAGGTCTATGAAGTCTGATAAACCTTCACAAATGTATCCACCCTCAGATTATATTTTTCTAATCAATGAAGGTGAACCTAAATTTTTTAGGAAGCTTGTAAAGTGGAAACTAGCAAAGAGTGGAAGAAAGCATGAGGGCTTCACTCGGGGAGAAATACCATAACATGTTCATTCATATTGCAAGATATATATTGAGGAAAAAATGACATAATATATTGAGCATATAATACGGGGTAAAGTGTTTTTATATTGGCAGGTATAAAAAAATGGATTTCAAAGTTAATGAAAAATTATAAAGGGGCATTTAAAATGTTAATGAAATGAATGGATACCTACAATTTCTAGTGAAAGTAGGCGTTTTTTAAATTGGGAAGGTGTGTTGGGTTCATATTGTGTTAGAAAATTATATATTATGGAGCAATGGAACACATAAAATATTGCAAAAATATAAACATAGAAAACACATAAAATAAGAGAGACACAGATATACGTGTTTCACCCAGTTTGGGCTACATCCACGGAGAAACAACCAGTCCTTCTTTTATTATATTATTCAGCAAACTGAAGAGATACAACCTACATTAGATCCGCTGTAACACCCTCTTCACTCTCAATCTCCTCTCTCTTCCTCACTCAGAATACAGATATACATAGACGCAATACAATTCCCTCATATCTAGTGAGGAGTTGCCTTCTAGAGAAAAAACCCCTAAATTAAACATAACTTCTACCATCAGATCATCTGCCTAATGAATGGCCTAGATTGACTAGAGATTACTAGACTTCTACAAGGCAATTTTACATCTATTTTTAGCTTCGGGGGCACTACCCCTGAACCCCCACCGAGGGACTGCTAGCCCCCCTGAACCACTGCGGGGTGGACAAGTCCTCCCCCCACCCCCCCCCCCCCCCCCCACGTGGAGTGGTGTACAGTCTTCCTAGGGTATACATCGAGCTAAGGCCTTTGAATACATAAAATATTAGGCTCCACACCCAACATATTGGTAGGGAGTTAAATAATGTGATTTTTTGTGGTATTTTTCAATATGTAGTCAAATTAAACGTTTCTTTTGGTATGACACAAACACATGTGATATGTTGGAGGTGCATTAAGTGAAACACCTGTGCAAGAAAGCAATGGAGGAAGAAATGGACACTATTGAAAATTAAAACTTCGGAATCAATAAAGCTTCCAAAAGGAAGAAACATATTATAGAAAAGAGGGTATATAGGATTAAACATGAGGGTGAAGGGAAGAAAGAAAGGTATAAGGAAATATTGGTGGTAAAAGGGTTTGCACAAAAATAATTTATGATTTTGCTTGAATATTTTTTGTTGTTGTTAAGATGTCATCATAAGAGTTATTATTGGTCTTGTTGTTACTTTAGATTTGGAATGTGAATATCTAAATGTCAAGACAATTTTCCTTCATGGAAATTTAAAGGAGGACATTTATATGTAGCAACCATATGCATTTAAATAAAAAGGTAAAGATAATTTAGTTTGGAAATTGAAAAAGAGCCTCTACGGGCTAAAATAGGCACCACGCCAATGGTATAATAAATTTGATTCATTTATGGTGGAACATGGTTTTAAAAGATTAGAGGTTTATCCATGTTTACGTCAAGAGATATGAAGAAATATACATTATATTATTGTTATATGTGGATGAAATGTTAATTATTAGATATGATAAGAACATGATCATCGGGTTGAAGAAGGATTTGGGAAGCATATTTGCAATGAAATATTTGGGTCCAATACAACAAATATTGGGCATGAGAACCATACATGATAGAAATAATTAAAGTTATGCCTACCACAAGAAAAACATATTGAAAAGGTGTTAGACAATTTCAATATGAAGGATGGCAAGCCAGTTGGTACACCCCTTGCACCTAACACCAAACACAATGTTGAATTATGTCCCTGTGATGATAAAGAGAAAGAGGAAATCAGAAGGACTCTTTACACTTCAACAATTAGTGGCCTACATGGGTGCTTCACTCAATGAACCACTAACATAGCACATGCATTCATGGCATACTAAACAATACCCTTAATTTGACTACATATTGGAAAATACCTCTAACGGTCACTTTATTTAACCCCCTGCCAATATGAACCCAACACACCTTCCCATTTTAAAAATCCCCTACTTTCATCATATATTGTAGGTATCAATTTTTTCATTAACATTTTTTATACCTCTTTATATTTATATCCCTTTATTTTCATTAATGGTGGTAAGCAAATTTTGCACCTAGAAAGAATAACCTAAATACTAGGTAGCTGAAAACTTAA
The DNA here is from genome assembly GCA_000404065.3 of Pinus taeda. NCBI lineage: Eukaryota > Viridiplantae > Streptophyta > Pinopsida > Pinales > Pinaceae > Pinus > Pinus taeda. The sequence continues at coordinate 90,540 of APFE030604617.1, forward strand.
AATTTTCAATAAAAAAGAGGTAGATATAAGTTGGTTGATTTACAAATACATATTGTGGAAAATTTTAATGGAAAATACATAGATTTGAACTCTCAATTACATTTATCTTCTATTGAATAGTGAAAAGGATACACTAAAATAGTTCAAAAATAAAACCTCGATAACCAACACAATGGCAAACCTTTCACCTTGCTTATAGAATAGGAAGAGGAGAGAAAGTACAATGAATATGGAGATATGAAAAATCCAATGTGGTTGGACTTTTTAAAATCATATTCCTTATTTGATCACCTAATGCACCATAGTTGCATGATAAGAGTGCTACGTAAGTGTGTCTACATCAAAAGATGAACTAGAGCATGAAAGCATGCATCCCTTCCTCGAGATTTTTGTCCTCTACCTAAGATGGGAATTTTTCATGCATAAGTATTATAATTGACTAAGGATTTGCACTCTCTTAGTAAGAATAGATCATGCATGCTGAAAATAACAAAAGAAAATCTCTAATAATAGAAACAAAATATCTAAAACTAAAATAGCTAAATATGAAACAACATCTAAAGTGGAATTAACTGAATGTGTGAAATGTGTGCCCTTAGGATGCATGCACCCTCTTCCAAACAATAATATATTTCATTATCTCCTATGGCATGCGTGTGCCCTCTAGCAAGCAATAATCAATATTATTGTTTCCTTCACTTTCATTGAACTTGCTCATCACTAATGAAAAGAAAGGGTGAAGGTGCCATATCTATTGTATTCTCTACTACCCCATCATTGGGAGGATCATTAGCTGAGGAACAGGTGAAAAATATTAACACACACATTAGACATACATAATAGAGTTAATCGTAATGTGATGTCTGTTTAGTACAGAGCAAGGCTGCTTGGGAGTGGGAGTAGAAGAGGGAATTGGGAGTAGAATTTGGAAGTGGGAGTGGAGGTAGGAGTGAGGAGTGACATTAAAAGCTCCTAGGTTGGGAACGATTTTGGGAGTGAATTTTATATAATGAATATTTGTATATATTTTGATGCATATATGTCAAGAAAAGCATGTAGAATGATGAATTTGTGATAAGAACCATAAAAACATGGATTTAACCATATAGCATCATTCATATTTTAGTTATAATCTTCAACAACCATAGGTACACAAATTACAAGTTCTCATTTATGTAGCATGTAAGGGTGCACATAACCAAAATGAGTGTAATCCATCTTTGAACCAAAAATACATCAACAAATAGGCTTTGGATGGCCTCTATCATCCAAAAGAATCATGCTACAACAAGTACCCACATATCATCAGAAAATTTTCCTGTCTTGAGATCTTTGTCATTATTATCACTCTCTAAGCATTAACATAAGATAGAAAAAACCTAGCATGTAAAGTTAATATTTTGTTTGAGTGATGTGTATATTTTTAGTAGGGTCATGATAGAAGAGTTTGACAACCAATGGCACTAACATCAAGGTACATAGAGGACTTGGTTCTTTTGATTAAATACGAGTTCCATAACCTAGTACATGAAACATTGCAATCCCCACATTTTTGAAATATTGAAAATCTAATAAGTCTATTGGATTTTGGGTGAGATCTAAAATTCTACTTTCTCCATATGAAATCTAATGAGGTCAAAACCACTCTCAAATATCTTGGGTCATTTCATGGTAATGTTAAAAAATTAAGTAAAATGATGAAAATAAATGATAAAGGAGAATGTCACTTTTACTTTAAAATTTAACATTACTATGAATTGCATGTCACTACTAGGGCCATAAGTTTGAATATTAGGCTACTATGGACCTAATATTACTCCCTCCCACTCTCGATACTCCCGCAATACTCATGAACCTTTATTTCTCCAACCCACTTGTTTTTTGGATTTACATGACCAATGTATTGTATAAATCTTACCATATAATACACACATTGCTATACAACATATAAAAACGCTTTACCCCTACTATATGTTCAATATATTTTTTCACTTTTTCCTCATTTTCTATGCCCAAATATGAACTCACTTGCAAAGGTATTTATTTTTTAGTGAAGCTTGTGTGGTGGCCTGTTGTATGCCATGTTAAGTACCGAACCAATTATTGCACATTTAGCGGGAGTTGTAAGTAGGCTTCTTGCAAATCTGAGCAAACAACATTGGAAAGTGGTAAAGTAGATTTTTAGGTATCTCAAAGGTATTAGTAATTATTGTTCATGTTTTAATAGCAATAGAGCTAAGCTCAAATGTTATATATGTTTATGAAAATATGCTGCGAGATATGGACAATAGAAAATCTACCATTGATTATTTATATACTTTTGCATGTGTATTGTTGTCTTGGGTGTCCAAATTGTAGAAGGTAGTAGCTCTCTCCACAGATAAAGGTAAAATATATAGTTGCAATAGAAGCATGTAAAGAGATGTTATAGATGCAACACTTTCTAGAAGAGTTGGGAATAGAACAAGACAAATATGTGTTGCATTGTGATAGTCACAACGTTGTTCACTTAGCAAAAAACCCAAAATCATTCTACAACAAAACATATTGATGTTAGATACCATTGGATTCGCTAAGTACTAGATGATGGGCTGGTACAGTTGGAGAAAATACATGCCTAAGGAAATCCATACGATGTGTTCACCAAAATATTCCCAAGAGATAAGAAGAAGCCTTGTAGAACCTTGGCTAATGTGATACAAACATGATGAGAGATTTTTGGGAAAAGATTATTGACTCAAATATTTGGTCTCAAGTGGGAGATTGCCAAGTGTGAGCCAAATATAGTTAAGAGTAAATGCGACTTTTTAAGTGTGAGTGGAAATATTTAAGTGTGAGTTCAAATATGGTTGAGTGAGAGTGTAAATATTTTTAATTTTACTTTTGTCTCAAATATTCTTCTCGAATGTAATGAAGACTTGTAGAATGTGATTAAAACTTCTCCTAGATTGTAATGAAAGGTTTCTCCTCTAATATAATATAACCAAGAATTCTTCTATAAATAAGATTGAGTTCATTCAGTATTGAGCATAGAGCGATTAAAAGTTGAGCTAGGCGTGTGTAATTATTATTATTAGTAATAAAACAGTTGTTGATCTTTTTCCTAATACAATTCTAGTAAATTTTTGGTGTTGTGGTTCCTATATTTTCTTAACGAAACTTGATAAGTCCTTGATCAAAACCATCACTTCAGGCACAAGTTATACAAATTCTTTAAGAATCAATTTTTTTATCATTACCTTCTCAATTATGTTTATTTTGTATAAAGTTTACTTTCATGACGAACAAGTATGGACATGGACATTATCATATTGGCCCAACAATTCAAAATCCCTTAGTCATACTAACTTTGGCATAAAAAACCTATCATAATCCCTTAGTCCTGCCAACTTTGTTATAAAAATCAATCATAATGATTCACAATGGTTAAAAACTTTTATGTAATAAATTTGTGAGGAGATCATTGTGAACGTACAAAATTATGGATGATGAATAGATAAATGTAGAAAACTACACTTATAAAAAAGCAACCTCACTCATCCGTTTCGATGTCAGTCACCTTCCTTTGTCGGTACGTTCATTGTTAGTGCCCTCTGTTCACAACGTCAATCTCTTTTGTCAGTAGCTTCCTTTTTGGGTCTCTTCCCATTGACAGTGGCTGTCTCCCTTGTGGGTAACTTATTAGTGGGTTTCCATTGTCGTTGCGTTGTGCTTTTCTATAAACTATGATGTGGGTGACAGTGTCTTTCGATTGAAAGGCTTGTCTCCGCATTTTCTCCGTACTATATGATTTGAGTTCTTGTGCAAAGTTCAAGATTCACAATATCTCGATTTGTAAATCTCTCTCTTTATTGTACATATGTCGTAATGCGCCACTGCGGGCTTGTGGAATCTAATCACAAATTGTTCAGTGTATTTTGTGTTGAAACAATTGAAAGTTTCACAAGTCTTTTTTCAACCGAAGAAATAGCTCCCTCCGCCTGCAGCAGTTCTCAGTTCTCAGATGTACATAATTTTCTTGAGGGAGTGAATCAATAAACCAGTGGGACCAACCCTCTCCAACAGTTGTATGCTTAAAAAGACATAAATATGTTGTTCATTAATGCATTTAAGATCCATTCCAATCAAGTTGGGCCTTAATATTAATTTACATTGATAAGATTAGATGTAGCTTAATGAGATTATGGGTTTTTTTAATTGGAATTAAGTTATAATACTATGAGTGCGATAACTTCAAGTTTTACTAGTACAATGGGTTGAGGATGAATAACTTTATCAGCCGTGGTTGTGCTCTATGATATTGGACAAGACATGATGAAAAATCTACTTAACTTAGGGTTGGTTGAGGATGAGCAACTTCACAGGCGGTGGTTGTGCCCTATGATAGGAGATGAGACATGCTTAAAAATCTAGTCAGCTTAGACTTGATTGGTGTGGCCTAGCCTCAGTGAGATCCTGGAATTACTTTGACGAATTAAATACCCGTGAATTTGGACTCATCAAACCATAAATCAACCATTGAAAATCACAAACAACTTGACAAACAAATAAAAAATAAATAATCACAATTTTTACTTTGAGTAACATTAACAAAATAACTTAATATATCTTACATAATTAAAGAATCCTATCAAGAATCGAACAACTATATATGATATTATTTATTACATATTTGTACCCATAAAGAAGATCAAGACCACTGATACTATAATACACTAATGGAAAAATATCAAGACCACAAATATGTATACTACACTAATAAATGAAGTAGTGCTTTTGAAAACTTAGTGCTACTGGAATGTCCTCGACGTTCACATTTTTAGTCGCGAAAAAATAGATTTTGGATACCGCTTACCTTCAACATACTTTTTTGTTTTATATATTTACACAGATTGACACTCGTAGTTGGATGCAGCATAAGGATATCTATTTTATCTTTCATCTCAAGCATATTCTTGTATAAAAATGGAGGATTTTATCTATATGCTTAGTCTTGTACGAAAATGGAAAGATTCTTTATACTTCATATTACAATTATAATATTTTGAATTATAATTTTATTTGGGTTTTATAATTTTGTTTGGGTGAAAATGTAATTTGTAATTATAATAGAATTTCAAATTTATTTAAGTATGAAAGAAGTTAATTAAAAATATTTAATATATTTATTTTATTTATCATTTTTTTGAGATTCAATTACGTTTAGTAAGTCATTTATTTATAGCTATTTCCATAAGAGGTAGTTGTAACTGGCTATTTTTCATGATTTTTGAATAGTCTATTTAGTACTCATTGTATCGGGTGATGCTCACACGGGTGAAAAAGTGAAATTTTATTTTTAAAATTTTAAAATAAAATAAAAAATTTAACAATACAAATTATATATTCAAATTCAGGTTAGATTTATGCATATATAATTTTTAATATCTATTAAATTTAAATTAATTAAATAAATAAATACCAAATACCTAAATTTTAATAATAAATAAATAATCTAAATAATTTCGTAATTGATTAAAATCTTAAAATTTAAAACTTTTAAATTATATTATATATATTCGAAATATTAAAAACAATTATCCCATTTCTTACTTAATGAATAACCCTTGAATCCCATAACTTTAACATTATTTTAGAGGTAGCCACCAAGGGAGTTATCCCACATCATTTCATATACTCTGTGAAATAAAAAAATGATGTGTTTCATCACGACTCCCAGACCTTTTGCTTACACTGATACACCTTGAATCCAATAACTTTAACATTATTTTAGAGGTAGCCACCAAGGGAGTTATCCCACGTCATTTCATATACTCTGTGAAATAAAAAAATGATGTCTTTCATCACAACTCCCAGACCTTTTGCTTATACTGATACACTTATAGACTTGGAAACCATCACGACTAAAAATAGACATTACAGACTTCCCCTATATCGAAAAACACCCTATGAGTTCTGCCACTTTAGGTTCACACATACACGCGTGCATGTGCACAGGGTTGTCGAGCTCAGACCTAAGACTTGTCTTTTGTTTACTCAAGATGAATATTGATCGCTCTTAGCCCAGTTGCAGGGCGCGAGCAAACTTCATACAGACTCCAACTTAAAATGTAGAAAGAGGAATGAGAAAGACTCTAACTCTCGATGGCTATAAGAGTTCCCTTCCTCCTTATTTATAATCCTTCGACGGAACATAAGGTATCTCCTCGAGATATGGATAATTGACAATATCAAAGAGAATCATCCTTAAAGTAATTAAACAGTTTTGCTTTACCATAGATTCTTTGAGATGTGGGTTAAGTCCCACCAGAAGTCAGAGAAGTCCTTTGAGTCTCAAAGGTTCTCCCAACAAATCTTACACATTGGAGATTTAAAGGAATCCCACTGAACCTTTATAAAAGAACATAGTGGATGCTTTTGTTGAAAGCCCACAAGAATAGGCTGGCTCCAAAAAAATGTCAGCCAATTTGATGGTAAATAATTATTAATTATCATCATTAATGCAGATACACATAGATTCTCCAGATGGGCATCCTTTGGGCTTCTCATAATCAAAAGAATAATCCCTACATGTTTTACATTTACCTCGCTCAAATTTGAGATGGGGATGAGTACATGATCATTGATTGTTTCCACTTACATGTCCTGTGCTTAAATCTTTGATTGGGTAAAGATTCTATGAAAATCATTTTTCTTAATCTAATCCTTTCATAAAAGGACATGGGTCACAAACAAATTCTCCTTGAAACACAGATTCAACTTGAAGGTTAATTTCTTCTGTTTCGGTTATCATTCCAACCACTTTGCCTTTATCACTCAAAATATGGTTTTGGTATTGAATATACTTCAAGGATTCAAGCGATGTAATTTCCCCCCCAAGATGCTTGAGTTTAAATTTGAACCACAATTCATGTTGAGTAGCTGCTTTCATATCTGCTTATAGATGTAAGATGAAATTATTGCACCTTTGAACCCAATCTTTTCTTGGACAACATTTATCGAAGAAAATCTTTGTCCACCCTATCCAAGGATATCTGACCATATTATTTGGATCTGCAAAAATTACAACATGTTGTTTTTCTCTAATCATTTGTAAAATTAAAGAATAAGTGGCACAATTAATTGTGCCAAAACCAATATCACAATAACATCGATTATATTTCTTGTCTGTCCAGGCACCATGCTTTTCTCTGATTAATCTGTTGTAAGCATTATTTGTTTTCCAGGATGATTTTCCTTCCATTTTTCTAGAATGTTTATCTTTAATGGGTTTGAAAGTATTTCTTGGACAAATATGTAGTCCATGTATTATTTTGCACCTGCTTGGGGAGCAGAGAAAACAAATTCTTTTCTTCTTTGAAAATCTTACTCTTTAACCTTTTTCATTTCTGCACTGGATAGGATAAATAGTGTTATATCATGCCTTTCATGAGCTTCTCTAGATAACATATCAACTATTCAATTTAGGTAATCAAGTTTATGCACAGTATCAAAATTAAAATTTTCTAACCAGACTGCCCATTTCTGTACTCGAGTATGACTATTAGTCAACAACCTATCGTTCTTCAGCATACCTAGTAAAATTTTCAAATATATCATGATTATGAATTTAACAAGATTAAGATATAATTTAAAATGAAAAATAGTCTTTTTGATTGTGAATAACTCTTTGTGGCTAGAAGGGTAATTTAGTTCAGCTCCTCTGAATGTTCTAGAGGTATGCCCACATATTTCTTCTTTTCCTTCAAATTCTTCCAGTAAGACTCCACCCTGTTAGTGTCAGTCTTTCCAGCCTTCCTCCAGTGATCAAATATGCTCTTACAAAGGGATTTTGAAGTTTCAAGGTCAAACTTTGTCATTTCAGTGAGTCTTCAAGCAAAATTTGGTCACTAGGCATTAGGTCTAGGGTTTGCTCTCACTCTTTTCAAAGTTGCCCAAATGCCAATCTGTGTCACTATTCACCTGAGTCTATCATCATTCATAGGTTTTTCATTATTATCTCAGTGTCTAAAGAGTTATTTTACACCTTGTTCATGCTTCAGTTGCGCCTAGGTAAGGTCATTTCCCTCTCCTAGGGTTTTGAAGGCAATTTCTCTTGGACGGTCAAATCATCGGCAAAAATTGTTTCCTGATGCTCATACACCTTCCCATATCCTTAAATTACCTTACCAAATGCTTCCCATCACTGAGATTCCCCAAATTCCTCATTTTCGCACAAACCCTAGTTTTTAGCTACAACCTGGCAATTTTCTAGGTTGGGCCTGTGTTTTGCCCTTTTGGACCCCTTCCCCTCACTAAATCTCTGAGATTCCACTTTCCCCTGCTTCCTAACATCCCTCCCTACTTCTAAAAATTTCCCCAAGAATTTAGAAGCCCCCTATCCCCTTCATTTCGCTCCATTTCGACAAAATTCCTTGTTTCACACATCGGGACAAGTCGCACTCAAATGATGTTCTCGAGAAATAAAAGATGAATTTGGGAAAACTGAGAGTGGTTTTTGTCCACAACATGCCAAGAAAGAAACACCTCCTTCACTTTTTTCACAGGTGTCATGGTTTGAGAGAAATGTCAAGAATTCTGTTGCCTCAGGAGAATCAAAGACACCTCTGAAGTGACCTTGGGAAAATCAAGTTTTCTCCTAGCTTGGTTGGTCAAATGATTTTCTTGATGGGTAAAATGATAACTAGACACAAATATATTTCCAATGAGCTATCATGAGCTCAATTTGGGGTTGAGGAAGGCATTCAAAAGTTGACTGCAACAACACTCTTCCTTGAGGCAGCCTCATTAGGCACTTTTTGACCCGTCTTGGGAGATTTGATTTTGATTTTTGACAGGTCAAATTAACTCCAAATTGAAAAATTCCAATTGGGTTAGAAAGTAGACTCAAATAAATTTCCAACGAGCCCACTTTTGCTCAATTATGACACCAGGAAAGCCTTC
>APFE030604632.1:0-11155 GCA_000404065.3 Pinus taeda
CATGAGTGCAAAGAATTTATGCATCTCCATAACTGCGGGTTTCTTACAGTCTGGAGGGATCTGTTTGAATCTGCACTGTGGAATTAGTTCTGACTGTTCTATTTTCCCCAACCCATACCTAGGCTTTGCAGGTCTCATGAGACAAATCATTTGAGTTAACCTGGGGTCTTCCTCTTCTATTGAGTGGATCATAAGAACATGATCATTATCAGCTTCAGGCTCATGAGGGAAAGGTATGTCAGAACATTTGGGGTTTGGGCATGAACTAACAGAGGTGGATGGTGGAGCAGTGCCTGTTCGGGGATTGTGATGCAGATGAATATTTTGTTCTGCTAAACTGAGAAGATTGATGATATTTGTACACTCGGGACATCTTACTTCTAAAGATGAAAAATTTACAAGCTGGGCTAGTTCAAAAAGCTGTAAATGACGACAAGAAGAATATGAAGATGAACAAGCAGTATCTACAGTGGAGGGATCTCTGTAATATCTGGACATTTTACAGGCAGCATCTATTCCTTTTCGATCAATGGTTGATCTTCGAGGAAAAGATATGACTGCGCTAGAAGCATTTTCTGTAATATTGGCAGAAGTAATGTTCATGGGGAGCTGAGGCCTGGAATGATTAACAACCCAATGTTTTGGAAACTCTAAAGTTTCCCATTTTATCAGCTGATGCTCAACTTTTTGATTTTTTGGGTCTGTTTTGACTACAACACTTGACTTGGAGTTCCGACTGGGGGTATGACGGATTGCTGGCCACAAAGTGTTGGTATGTCGGAAGCAGGCTTTGGTCTGAATGGCAATATTATTTCTTTTCTTTTTCATGTCAAATCCAGTAGTATGGATTTGCAACTGTAGAATATCCTTGATAGTTTCATCAAATGTATAGACAGAAAAGTTTGGATAACAATCAAAGTATACTGGGCCATCAGACAGAGGAGCAACAATTCCACCAATGATGGAATCTGTATATTTATTGTGCGTTAGATCTCTAACTGTAGCAAGCACAAATGTGTTCAGTCCCTTTTGAACCGAAGGATTAATGCCGACTCTAATACATCCAAGATGTAGATAATTTGTTTTCAATCTTTTGGCTTCTGCTTGTAGAGATTGAGGATTAAGCAACGGCATAGTCTGGATACTATCTGAATTTTCTTCAACTTGACTAACTGACTTATTTTAATCGCTTACTAAGAGTCGTGTAAGTTTTTTTAGTTTATATATTAAAAAATTGATTTTTTTGGATTAAATAGATGTGAGTTTAATATAGATATATGTGTCTATACACATCTCTATTGGTCCATAAATAGATTCAGTGTCTTGGAAATTTTCTAATGCATTTAGATTGTGTAAACTACACAACTTAAAACTTCAATTCCAACAAATCTTTATTAAATTTTAGATAAAATTATCATTAAATATTTCTACCGAAATATAAAATAAACAAACTCCCCAAAATGTTTTAACTATAAGGAATTTTTTATTTTCAATTGCTTTATGAAATATAGCATATTTGATATCAACATTGAAATATTTTATTCTTAATTGTTTTATATAATTACAAACAGTTGAATATGGTCATTAAAATAATTTATTATATAATTCAACATTCACCATGCTAAAAATTAATTTTTGTTTTTATATATTTTTAAACAATGTTCTCATAATGGAACTTATTTCTAATATTAATCTAAATATTTTATAGAATCAAGATATTATATTATGTCCACATTGAATCTTTTTGTTATTATCATTTTTTTTATGTGGCATGTCAACTTTAATTTAAGAATAGATGATTTGTTTAATCTTATTAAGAAGTATTTAAATTTCTCTCTCTCTCTCTCTCCATATATATATATTAGTAAAATTTTTGTTATAGAGGAATAAAAATAATTTCTCTTCTCTCTATACATCTATTTAGTTACTATTGAAATAAGATTAATTAAAAACAATACTTCAAATATTTTATTGAGACTTAATGCTTTAAAATTAAAGAATTAGACATTTTCTTTATAATCAAAAGTGAAGATATTTCTATATAAAGTTGGTATAAAATTGTTATGGACTTTGAAATATTTTATTTATAACCAAGTGTAAAATATTTTTTTGTTATTAATTTTTTTAGTGTTACATACTCTATGTTAAGAACAAAAAGAATTACACATATTTTTTATATTGGATTGTAATATCAATTAATAATAACGAGCCAAGTAGTCACAGTGAAAGTGAGATCATTAATGTTTTATAATTATTTTAATTAAAACTAACCAAAGAATTACATTTAATTTTGTTTTTCATTATAGCTAGCATTTTTTAATGTAGTAAATATTTTTTCTATTTTAAAATGTACACATGTTAATATAGGTTGAATATGCAAGAAATTATGCATCTCCCTCATGCTACTCTATATAATGCGCCTCTCAACACATTAAGAATAGAAATGTAATAATTCAATATTTAAAGCTTAATAAGGGATTTTAGGGTTAACATCCTCCTCCCCTTCAAACAAGTGTTTCCCTCAATACTTGACTAATTACAAGTGTTCTTCCATGTATATATCATATTCTTATGTCACCTCCTCCAATCAAACAAGTGTTTTCCTCGACACTTGACAAATCACAAGTGTTTCGACATGAATAAATCATATTCTTATGTTTCTTACTCCACTACTAGTTTCTTCCATTTGATAAGTTACTCAATAATTACTCAATTTCGTGGTTGCTTAATTATTGTTTTGAGGATTCTTTTAGTGAAGAGAAAGCAATATTTCTTGGTTGAATGATGCTATCCTCTAACATTTCTTGAATCAGATGCTTAATCTATATTTTTTTTGCATATGGATATCTATAGGGCCTAACGTTATGACAAAGACTTCCTGGTTTCAAATGAATAGCAGGGCCATGAACTTGAGTAGGTGGAAGAACCTTACACATCTCTCCGAATACCTTGCAATGATTCTTGATAACTTTTCAGAGATGCACTAAAGTAGAGCATACTGATGTTTGAACATCTAGAAATTATAATTGTGCAATTACATTGTGGTGTCCCTTTTTTATCACTTTTCAAGTGATATTATATTATATCACCTTAGAGGTTTTCCTTTATATGCCTCTTAACTCAATTTTTTTCCCTTTGAGAAAAAAGTCTTGAAAATTAAGGGCCACTATTTTTAATTTCTAAAAAATAATAATACTAAATAAATAATAAATCATGAAGAAAATATAATAATAGTAAATAATAAACTGAATTTCTAAATATTTATATATATAATATATATATATATATATATATAATATATATATATATATAATATATATATTATACATATATAAATAAATTATAAAAATAGTAAGAATAAGAAAGAGTTAAATTAAGAAAAATATTGAATTTAGTAAAACTTAAAATAGAAAAACAAAAGTTGGCATGTTGCCACATGGATTGTGTGCATGTGGATCTCTTTCTAATTCCTTTCCATTTTTGGAACTGTTTTTTTCTATTTAATGGACGAAGGGGAAATGAGAATCATTCATTCATTTGGAAGAAGAGTGTTGTGAGAAAAAGGATTCCTTGACAATAGTAGTTGATTGAGGGTTCGAGGGTGGCTAGTTGTAGAAAGATTATGTGCAGTTGAGCCTATGGTTGGATGGAGATTTGTTCTCAAAACTTTGTTGCGATTAGCAGGATTCAAATAGCATTCAACTTTGAAATCACAACTATGGAATATCATCGCTAAAAGTAAGTCTTCTCTACTTGTGTTTTGCAACAGTTCTATGCTACGTAGTTGAATAGTCTGTGTTAATTATTAATCACATAATTGATATAATTAGTTCTATATTTAATTATGGGTTTTTATAGAAATAACATGTTAAAGAAACAACCATATGCTAACTTTATATTATAGATGGATAAATTTCTTCTAATCGAACTGGTAGTTATGTGCCTTATACATTTTAAAATGTAAAATCTAAATTAAGTTTTACATTTTACAGTTTGCATTTTAAATTATATTTTATATTTTACATTTACATATGTTTTAATTTGAATATTCATTAAAACATACGAAGATGACTTTATTTTTTTCTTTTCTTTTTTCATCTTTTCTTTTTTGTGTTTTTTTTTAAAACAATTTTCTGACGTTTAAAAAATGTTGACTTACTTACTCACATTATACCTACACATCTCCTATATATATAGTTCTTGACATTTAAAGATGTTGACATACTTACTTACTTACATTATGCCTACACATCTCCGCTATACTAGGCTATAAAGCACCTCTTAGTGCATCCAATTGCACCTGGAGATATTTAATCCCTCTCAATGCTTAATAGATCTGGGTCTAAGATGGATCAATGATGGTTTTAGTTATGTGCAACCATGGAAAATTTGTTGAAAACTCTAATTATTTTGATCATCTTCAATATGTTAAATATGTCTAGGGTTAATATGGTCATTTCAAATTCAAATTTGCTCAATTACCTGAGATTGTTGAGATGATAAAGACTATTAATAACTTGAATGATGAAAAGTGATGAAATAAAAATTTTGAATGCAAAGTGATAATATCACAGTGTTGAATGATAGAAAATCTGAATAAAGGCATATAGTCAATTATAAATAGTTTTCATTGTGATCAATCCCAAACTATTTTCTTATACTATTATTATTGTTGCACCTATTAGTTTTTCCATATTTTTATATGGATCATATGAAAAGGGCGAAATTGTAGACCATTCAAATCTTCAACTCACGTTATTGTAGTAAATGTCACACCTTGTCTCTCTTACTCTCCAATATTGATAGTGTCTTTCTTCAAAGTCAATCATTGTGACTTATGGGGCGTTAAACCCCAAATAAGTTTGAATGGTATTTTTCTATTACCTAGTTTGAATCTAAAGTGACTAACATTGTTGAATGATGGAAAATGGGCATAAGAAGAGTGCAGTCGTTACAAATAGTTTACAGTTTCAAGAAGAAAACATTTCAGGTAAGTGAACATTTTATCTAAGATGAAAATTCAAGTATTTTATTTATAGTTGAATTATTGTAGCACAAAAATCAATGTACATTGTCTATAAAAGAAAATTGTGTCTACATTAAAACCAATGCACACTATTAATCTAATTACTTTGAAATTAATTTGCATCATACATCTATTCACATCAAATTAGAAATCAAAATCTACACTCAAATCAATGTACATTAGAGGAAATTTTACCGTAAAAGTGCCCATGAAATTTTCATGTAATTTCCATGTCATAATATGTAAACCAATCAAAATCCTTTAAATTCAAAAAGATGTACATGCAAATATTTTGGAGGGAAATGAAGAAAGACTACCTTTTTTTAATTGTATCTTTATCTTATCTCCTTATAGGTTTACTTAAATTTCAAATGTAGACACTTGTTGGATGTGGAATTAAATTCTACATTCAACGAGTACCCATCATGCATACTTTTGAGAATAGCAACATTGATAAAAGTTGAAGATACATTAAAAAGGTGTATTCAACACATTTTTTTAACATACCTTCAATTTTTATCAATGTGGATATTCTCAAAATTATGCGTAATAGGTACTCATTTGATGTCAAATTTAATTCTTCATCCAACGAGGGTCTACACTTGAAATTTGAGTAAACCTATAAGGAGATAAGACAAAAATACAATTAAGAAAAAAAAATATTTTTCTTCTTTTCCCTCAAAAAATCATGACTCTTATTTTATTATTTTAACTATTATTTAGTTATTTTTCCTTGGGAAGCCACTTTTTGTCTGAAATTTCCTCTAATGTGTAGTGCAAGCACTAAAAAAAAAGTAGAATTCAAAATCTACATTGAAATCAATGCATCTAGTGCAAGCAATCAAATAGGATTAGAAATCAACATCTACATTGAAATCAAAGCATTTAGTGTACGTAATCCAATAGGATTAGAAATCAACATCTATATTGAAATCAATGCATCTAGTGCAAGCAATCAAATAAGATTGGAAATCAACAACTACACTGAAATCAATGCACCTGTTAGCACCTAAATCCGCCTTACGCTGAAAGAAGGCAAAATTCAGGGTAACCACAATCCACGCTTAGTCTGGTAGCTAGCCCTACCAGAACAGGAGAGGGCTCTCTCCGAGGCACACACAGTGAATAGATGAATGAAAAGGACCGAGATGACTTTCAAACGAACAATTTACCTTAGGCTAGTAAGTGAATATGGAAACAAGAAGTGATTTTTATGAATGACTGTGTTTCTGGGATGTTATGGGACCACTGGACCTCAATGAATAGAGAACTTAACATAAATTCACAGATCATTTCGTGAGGCAAGGTAGGGGGAAAGCATAGAAATTTAGTTTTTAATATATGGCAGAATGGAGAGATTGATTAAGAAGGTGAAAAGGGCATGGACAACATGAATCCTTTTCAACAGAAGAATGAACACCGTATATGAAATTTTCCCACAGGTAGAGCAATGAAATTGAATTCTACCTAATCTCATTCGAAAAATTTCACCAGAAATGAATATGAAATGGAACTATGAAACATAACAAGATACATATGAAACATAAGAGGCACATTTGCTACACTCACAACCAAATGAATCTCATGAAACAGAGTCGCTGCCTTTCATTAATTCTCTGTAAAAATACACAGTGCAGAAGCAAAGTTTCTTTCCCACAGTCTCCCAGAAGTTACAAGCCAACCCACCAATTGCTTTGCAAATGGTTTGCATACAATATATAGAATGTGCCATGAAGAGATGGAACACCCAAGGGTCACAAAATGAAGGTGGAGAACCAAACATCAGCTACAGGTGCAGCACCACAAACATGAAAAATGGCTTGGGTGACCCTTTGCCTTCCTTTGCCACTTGTATAACTGACCATATGGAGTGAAAATATTTATAAAATCGTCGTGCTCCTCCTCCTATGCGTCGCGCTATTTTCTAGGTGACATTTAGAGGCCTTCTCGATGTCCAAATTGAGCACAGGATAGCTAGTTGGAAAACCTGTCCTATCTACGTTCCAACCCCACCAGAATTTTTCAATTTGAAGTTCATTTGACCTGTCGAAAATCAAACCTCCCAAGACTGGTCGAACTGTGCCAAATGAGGCTGCCTCAAGGCAGAGTGTTGTTACAGTCAACTTTTGAATGCCTTTATCAACCCCAAATTGAGCTCATGATAGCTCATTGGAAAGCACGTTGTGTCTAATTTCCAACCCAACTAAAATTTTGCAATTTGGGGTTCATTTGCCTTGTTAGAAATTAAATCTCCCAAGACTGGTCGAAATTTGCCAAATGAGGCTGCCTAAAGGCACATTGCTGTTATAGTCAACTTGTAAATGCCTTCCTCAACTCCGAATTGAGCTCATGAAAGCTCATTGGAAAGCTACTTGTCTCTAGTTATCATTTGGATCATTAAGCAAGTCATTTGGCCAACCATGCTAGGATAAAACTGGATTTTCCCGAGGTCAATCCAGAGGTGCATCAATTCTCTTGAGGCAATCGTATTTTTCACATTTCTTCAAAACCGTGACACCTGTGTAAAAAGGGGAGGAGGTTTTTCTTTCCTGTTTGGTTTTCGACAAAACATTCTCTCAATTTTTCCAAATTCATCTTTGATTGCTCAGAAACATCATTTGAGTGAAACATTTACCGATGTGTGGGACAAGGGATTTGCCGAAATGCAGCGAAATGAAGGGGATAGGGAGCTTCTAAATTCTTGAGAAAATTGCGGGAAGTATGGAGGGATGTTAGGAAGTAGGGGAAAGTGGAATCTTAGAAATTGAGTGAGTGGAAGGGGTCCAAAAGGGCAAAACACAGGCCCAACCATACAAAATTGCCAAGTTGTAGCAAGAAACTAGGGTTTGTGCGAAAATGAGGAATTTGGGGGATCTCAGTGACGGGAAGTGTTTGATAAGGTACATTATGGATAGGGGAAGGTGTATGAACATCAGGATACAAGTTTTTCCAATGATTTGACCAACCAAGAGAAATTAGCTTCAAAACCCTAAGAGAGGGAAATGAACCTTGCCTAGGCGCAACTGAAGCATGAACAAGGTGTGAAATGACCCAATGGAACTTGACATGATAACGAAAACCTTCTGAATGATGGTAGACTCAGCTGAATAGTGACATAGACCGACATCTGAACAACTTTGAAAGGAGTGAAAGAAAACTCTAGACCTAATGCCTAGTGACCAAATTTTACTTGAAGACTCACTGAAATGATAAAACTTGACCTTGACACCTTAAAATCACTTGTGTAAGAGCATGTTTGATCACTTGAGGAAGGCTAAAAATACTGACACTAACAACACCCAAAGAAATCAATCAAATAGGATTAGGAATCAACATCTAAAACTGAAATCAATGCATATAATTTCGTCAATAACATTGTATCTCCCCATCCTCTCTTTCCTATATCCTAATCTCCTCCATCTCTCTATCTTTCTCTTATTCCATCTATCTTCCCTGATATATTATATATATATATATATAATATATATATAATATATATATATCTGTGTGTGTGCCCCCTATCTCTCCTTCTTTGTATCACTATCCCAACCGCAAACACACACACACACACACACAACACTTCCATATATATCTATCTCTCCTTCCCTCCCTGTCTCTATATCTCTCCTCTCCCCTCTCTCCCCCTTCCATATACATATTTATGTCCCTCGGTCTCTCCTTCTTTTTACCTCTATCTCACCCCCCCAAAGAATACATACCCACTCCATATCTATCTATCTATCTCTCCCTCTAGCTTCCTCTCCCTCTTTGTCTCTATCTCTTACCCTTCTCTCTCTCTATCTGTCCCTTCTCCCCCTCTATGTCTCCTTCTCTTTCTTCCTTCCCACTCTCCTCTGTCACTCACTCTCTCTCCATCTCTCACTTTTAACACCCTTTCTATCTCTCTCAACCTTTCTCTTTCTATGTATTTCTTCTCTCCTCCCTCCCTCTCCCCCTCGAACTCTAAAGTGACTAACAATGTTGAATGATGGAAAATGGAAATAATAAGAATGTAGTCAATTACAAATAGTTTACAATTTCAATAAGAAAACATTTCAGGAAAGTAAACATTTCATTTAAGATGAAAATTAAAGTATTTAATTTATGGTTGAATTATTGTAACACATAAATCAATGCACATTGTCAATAAAAAAAAATCTTCCACTGAAATAAATTCACACTATTAATCTAATTACTTTAAAATTAATGTACATCATACATATTATATCAAATCTTAATTCAACATCTACATTGAAATAAATGCATCTAGTGCAAAGATTCAAATAGAATTAGAACTCAACATCTGTAATGAAATCAATGCACCTAGTGCAAGTAATCAAATAGGATTATAAATCAACATATTCACTAAAATCAATTCATCTAGTGCAAGTAATCAAATAGGATTACATATGAACATCTAAATTTAAATGAATACATCTCGTGCAAGCAATCAAATAAGATTAGAAATAAACAACTACATTGAAATCAATGCATTCAATACCATAAATCAAATAGGATTAAAGATCAATATTTACAATAAAACCAATGCATCTATTTCAATGAATAACATTTTATCTCTCTCTCTCTCTCTCTCTCTCTCTCTCTCTCCTCTCTATATATATATATAATATATAGATATATACATATATATCTTGCTCCATATCTCTCTTTGCCCTCTAACTCATCCACAAAACACATGGTCTCTCTCCCATCTACTCAATCTTCCCTGCCCCCTTGATTGTCTCTCTCTTCTTCCCTCTCTCCCCCTTCCATATCCAATATAGTATTATATAATTATATAATATATCCCTTGTCACTCCTTCTTTGTCTCTCTATCTCACACCTAAAACATCCTCTCTCTCTCTCTCTCTCTCTCTCTCTCTCTCTCCCTTGACACTCCCTCTCTCTCTCTCCTTATCTCTCTTCATTCAAATCTCTCTTCCTTCCAATCTCTCCCTTTCTCTCCCACCACCCTTTCTCATGGGTGTTAAACCCAAAATAAGTTTCAATGTTATTTTTCTATTACCTAGTTTGAATGTAAAGTGACTAACATTGTTGAATGATGGAAAATGGGAATAACAAGAGTGCAGTCAATTACAAATAGTTTACAATTTCAAGAGGAAAACATTTTAGGTAAGTGAACATTTTATCTAAGATGAAAATTCAAGTATTTTATTTATAGTTGAATTATTGTAGCACAAAACTCAATGCACATCGTATATAAAAAAAAAATTGTGTCTACATTAAAACCAATGCACGCTATTAATCTAATTAATTTGAAATTAATTTGCATCATACATCTATTCACATCAAATTAGAAATCAAAATATACACTCAAATCAATGTACATTAGAGGAAATTTTAGCCTAAAAGTGCCCATGAAATTTTCACGTAATTTCCATGTCATAAGATGTAAACCAATCAAAATCATTTAAATTCAAAAAGATGCACATGTAAATATTTTGGAGGGAAAAGAAGAAAAACTACTTGTTTTAATTGTATTTTTATCTTATCTCCTTATAGGTTTACTCAAATTTTAAATGTAGACACTTGTTGGATGTGGAATTAAATTTTATATTCAATGAGTACCCATGATGCATATTTTTGAGACAAGCAACATTGATAAAAGTTGAAGATACATTAAAAAAGTCTATTCAACACTTTTTTTTAGCATACCTTCAATTTTTATCAATGCGGGTCTTCTCAAAACTATGCATGATGGGTACTCATTTGATGTTGAATTTAATTTTTCATCCAACGAGTGTCTATACTTGAAATTTGAGTAAACATATAAGGAGATAAGCTAAAAATAGAATTAAAAAAAATAATTCTTCTTTTCCCTCCTAAATTCATGTCTCTTATTTTATTATTTTAGCTATTATTTAATTATTTTTCCTTAGGATGCCACCTTTTGGCTGGAATTTCCTCTAATGTCTAGCAAGAGCACTAAAAGAAAAAAGTAGAAATCAAAATCTGCATTGAAATCAACGCATCTAGTGCAAGCAATCAAATAGGATTAGAAATAAACATCTTCACTGAAATCAATGCATATAATTTCATAAATAACATTGTACCTTCCCCACCCTCTCTTTCCCATATCTATATGTCTCTCCATCTCTCTGTCTCTCT
>APFE030604637.1:1433-68444 GCA_000404065.3 Pinus taeda
AAATTACCTGCATATGAATTCTAAATCATAGGAAAAATAAAAATGCGAGAGCATAACACATAAAACACATATGCACAGAGATTTCCCACTGGATCCCAAAACTGGGACTACCAGCTTGATTTTTCATTATGTTCCTTTCAATGTTACGATATATATTTATACATACCAAAGCATCCAATACCATGGACCGAAAACCATCGCGTCCAAAACCATGGACCGAAAACCATAGGTAGGTTCGCCCAACCTAATATAGGGTCCAAAGGGGGGCTACCCACCTACCTCAAACCCCTCGAACAGGGGGGGTTTCCGCCCCCCCAAGACCCCCCCACTGCGCCATCGGCACAACAAAGGGGGTGCTCCACCCCCCTTCTAACCCCCCGATTCACTACGTAGGTTAGTCGTGGAAGGAATATAACACAACCCAACAATCTTCTACTTGTTGTTTTCTTTCCACAGGGGGCCACAGGAGAGCTTAGTCATTTTTCCAGCCCTGAAACTCCCATTGTTTCTCTACACCAAGAGAACTTCTCAGAGCTCACAGATTTTGGCAATGCATCTGCAATATTCTTCAAAGTGTCCACCTTTACCAGCAACACCTTTTTGTCTTCTATCATATCCCTCACAAAGTGATACTGAACATCAATGTGCTTTGTCTTTGAATGATAAGCAGGGTTCTTTGCCAAGAAAAGTGCACTTTGGCTATCACAGTCTATGGTTATAGCTCCCTGTACTAACCCCATACTTGAACACAATCTCTGCAACCAAACTGCTTCCTTGCTTGCATGAGTGGCTGCCATGTATTCTGCTCTGTAGTTGATAGTGCCACTACAGATTGTTTCTTACTCATCCAACTGACTGCACCTCCAAATAGGTTAAACACATACCCACTTGTAGATCTTCTCTGATCAGATCTCCAGCCCAGTCTACATCAACAAAGCCATGAATATCCAACACTCTGTCCAATCCTGGTCTTCCTTGGTAGCACAAACCATAATCACTAGTGCCACACAAATACTTGAAAACCCGCTTCCCTGCTCTCCAATGCTCCTTCCCTGGTTTTGACGTAAACCTGCTCAATACTCCCACTGCATGTGCAATGTCTAGTCTAGTATAGACCATTGCATACATCAAGCTACCGACTGCACTTGCATATGCAACACGGGACATGTCCTCTTCCTCTTCTTGTGTCTTGGGACACTGTTCAGCAGATAACCTCACAGCTACAGGAATACGAACCTTCACTGGTTCCCCGTAGAGGGGGGCTACCTGCCCCCCTCAAACCCCCCGGACAGGGAGGGCTACCGCCCCCCCTGTGACCCCCCTGCTGCTCAATCGGCGCAACGAAGGGGGGGCTCCGCCCCCCCTCTAACCCCCCGGTTCACTACGTAGGTTAGTCGTGGAAAGAATATAACACAACCCAACAGAAATTGAGCAAGTGACAAATCAATACCCTCACTTGATAGATCCATAAAATAAAACCAACTTTTGGTGGTCCAAAAGCTTTTTCAGTGGGAAGGTCGTGATTCGAATTGGATCCTAAACACTTTCTAAGTTTTCATGATTGTTTCAAATTATGCCAAAAATATTCAAGTCTTAGAAAAATCAAGCTATCAGAAGGAATCCTCATGACAATTGCAATTGTGGCCAGAACGGAGCAATGAGGACCCTTGGTCGAGTGCACAGACTATTGGCCCATGGTAACGTGCCCTGGCACAAATTGGCAAAACCAGAGGCTGGTTCAAGAAACAAAGGTAGATTCTGAGTACACAATTAGTGCTAAGGTGTCTCCCTTAGTGAAGGAAAGCCCCGAAGCTCTCGGACCCAAAATCACTATGAAATGTGGAAAAGTAATGCATTCAGTTCCATAGTGCAGGATTCCCCAAACAGGTAGGATATCAGAAGGCCTTGAGGTGGTAAGTAGTTTTGACTGAGTCCTGCCTGATGCCACACATCGAGCGACACGTGTCTGGTGGATGAGAGATAAAATCACTCACATTGGATGGGTAAACGTCATGCAACTTGCCCGTTTGATACAAATGATGACTGTAGGATCTGGGGGACCCAGATCAACGGTGGAGGCGCATCCCAATAAATGACCAGATTTGGTGAAATTATAAAGCAAGATTACAAGGGATTTGAAGTCCGACATGGACGATGAGTTGGAAAATAATTCATATTTCGCGGGTGATCTTGAAGCAAAGGGAATTAATGGCCATTCAAATATGATTCAAGGAATCTGACACCTAGTTTGTTAGGAAACAGGTAGCCACCTGCCTACGAGGCATTACCCAGTGATTATGACACAAAGTAGAGGAATTTGAATGGATAGAGGTAGGGAAACCAAAAGGCTAGGAAGCGGAAATGAACAGTCAAAGAACAGACTAGATTTAAAACCACGAACTGACGGAGACAGAGCAAGGCAGTGACAAGAGTTAGCTAGATGCATAAAGCTAAGAGCAGAGAATAGAAAGTAGAAGTCAAGCTAACCTGAAGGTAACATCGAGCCAGACAGAGCTAGAGAGAGTCAGAGAGTTTGTGTACTCCATAGAAGGCTTGAGAGGTTCAGGCAAACTCCTTGGCATAGGCCTGTCATACTACTGTGACCATTAGAGGTTGAGTTTCAGTAAGGAGAGTCTGTGCACTCCATTCCTATTGACTTTTATCTCTTTAGTGAGATTCGAATTGAGCTCATTGTTGTAAAAACTCTACTTGAAAACATAATAGAGAGGCCACCAGTGAAAACTCGACTAGGAGACAGCCCAGGAGCATTGGGTGAACTCCTTATTAAACTTGTTGTCTTACATGTTTTCCTATTATGTTTTCTCTAACTGCCTCAGTGTCTGTGTATTTTGCAATCTTATCGATCCATTGCATAAAGTAACATAGACATATCCATGCACATGAGTCTATAATACCTTTAATTCTTTGTCATGGATAAATTCAAGATCAGATTTTGAATGAAACAATGAATGAAACAAACAATAAAATACATGTTACAACATCTGGCTCCACCTGGGGATAGTGCTTTTGCCACAGAAGCACTAAGAACCACAGATTAGTCCCTTATCCCTTGGCCATGGAGTCATATATTGCTTCTCCAAACTTAACTGTGTGAAAATTTTGTACTATGATCCCACGCCAATATCTACAGTGATAAGATGCCTGCACTTTGATAGTAGAATATTGGGAATCATAGATCAGTAGCGTTAGTTGGGCATGGAGTCCCAAACTATGAAAACATTGAAATTTGACAAACTGAAACATGACATTCTTGAAGGTTGAAACCTTTGCAAACCAATTTCCAACTGGGAAACTCACCCTTATTCATCACCTAATGATTAAACTGAAAAACTGCAACTGGAAACCAAATGCTCAACACCTGAGCTTATTTATGTACAAGTTCCTACATATGTACATTATTGATCTCCATCAAGTGAAGTCAATATTCCAATGATACCATATTAGCATTTGAGTGCATAATCTTGAGCCATTCTGCCCGTGAATCTTGAAACAACAATTCATAATGTGTTCATCCTGTGAAACCATCCTTGAGTCAACAACCACATCATTGGGGTTAGAAAACCTTTCAAGAGGAACAAGTCCCTTTAGCAAAATATTATCCTTCAATTGAAAAATCTTCTGATTAGCTATTGAATCTTTTAAATCACCGATTTTTGCAACTTCTGTTGTTTCTATTTTATCCTGATCAATTTCTATGCCCTAAAACTCCTCAACTATAGTAAAAAATTCTTTAATCTTCTGATCATCTTCAAAAGCTTGCCAATTTTTAACATTATCAGGAACAAAGGGTCTATGTCTCATCCCTACCTCATATCTTAGCCTTGGATTAATAGGAGGCTTGAAAATACTAGTAGACATAACCAATGAATTTGCTAATTTATTCTCATTTCTTGGAATAAATTGCATGTTAAAAGCTTCAAAAGAGTTCTCAATCCATACCTCATATCTATATACCCTAAGCCTAGGGCTCTTTGTTTGGAAATGATTTTTTGTTTGCTTCATAATAATCTCTAAATCTCCAAAAGAAGAAATTGACTTAACTCCCATTTGTTTAGCTGTTTGTAGAGCAATAATCAAGGACTCATACTCTACCACATTATTTGTTGCCTTGAACTCTAATTTGAAAGAAAAAGGGAACATGTTAACTTTAGGTGCAATTAGAAGAAAACCAGCACTTGTTCCTTCCTCGAAATAAGCTCTATCAAAGAAGAATTTCCACACTCCTTCAGTTTGTAGCTTTGTAACTACATTGGCTGAAGCAAGCTACTTCTGATTATCTTCAGCCAGCTCTACATTATCATACAATGTGAAGCAATCAAAATTATCCTTCTCCTGACTATATACAGGTGAATTGCTTGCTCCGTTTTTTGTAATTTCCTTTACAACCCTAGTTTCTCTGTACAATCTCCTCTCCTCCCCACCAAAAATCGATATAAAAATATATGTAAAATATAGTTTCAAAACACCTCCCAATTTAGCCCCCTAGGACCTAGATAGAAGCATTCCAAATCTATCGGGGACATCTGCTACTACTATATCCATGACCAAGCTTCTAGCTAGAATTTGGGCTAGTGACACTAATAAATCCTTAATAACCCCTAGACACCTGACTTTTCTCGAACCAAAAGAATACAAGTCCCTATCAGATTTGGTAACTTGTAGATTTAGTTTCTTCATTACTAACAAAGGCATAAGATTGTGTGAAGCTCCCGAATCAAACATACAATTATGTAGGAGGAAATCATGAACCAATAGGGAAATATAAAAAGGAGGTATTGAAGGGTCTACTTCCTCTAGATATGGGCCAACAACCACTACTGGTTTGTCTTCTTGTAGATTTACAATGTTATTAATAATCTCACTTTCTTTCACATTAACAACCTCAACAATCTCCTTTTGATAAATAGGTATTTTTGTCAATTTTGTAAGAGGAACCTGAATTCTTACCTTTTCCAATTCCTTAGTAAGACTAAACAAGTGATTCTATTTAGCAGTCGTTTCATTCTCATCTTCGCCTTTCTTCATGAGTGGAATTATTTGAGGAATTGAAACAATTTTCTCCAAAGGAATTTTTCCAGTTTGATCTTGAGAAGATTCACCTTGGAGTATCTGTGCCCTGCCATTTGCATTTTGCTGCTACTTTCCTTTATTTACTTGTTTTATAGGCTGAGATTCTTGTGGAGTCGCCTTTGGTGAGGAAGTTGAAACTTGTTTCTCATTTTAAATTTCTTAATTTCTTGATCTTTTCCTAGATCTTAGGTCATATTTCTTGTGTAGTTTAGCCTGCATAAGATCAGAGAATTGTTTCGAATATTCATCAATTTTCTGATGAATGGCATATGTTTCATCATATTCATACTCTTCTTCTTCGATACCAAGTTCATCTTCATCCATTGCATATAATGTAAAAATTTGATTTTCAGGAAGCTCTTGTTTTTCAATAGGACTTGCCTCTATATATAATGGTGCTTGAATTTTATCTTGATCTTTTCTTTCCTTTTGCAAGATTTGTAAAGGTTGTCTTCTGAATTGGGGATTAAAGTTCTTATTATACTATGTTTGTCTCTGAGAGTTCTTATTCTCTAACTCTAACCTATTTAACTTATCTGACATAGTTTTAATTACATTACACATATCCTCCAATGATTGACTTTGAGAGGATTCTATCTTTGCCTTTCCCTTGTCTTGGGTAGGCTGTGTTTCTAGTGTTTTTCCTGCAGCCACCAGCTTCACTTCTATCTCTAAAGCATCTATTTGGATTTGATCAAGGGTTGGAACTCTTCTTTCCCTTAATGTGAATCCAAAATTTGATTCAAAAGCCCCTGCAAAAGTTATTTTTGCACCAACAAGAGGAGGCTTAATATCTGCAGGGAGACTATTGTACAATTTGTTAAATCTTTTGACAAATTTGGACACAATTTCATCAGAATTCTTCTTTATGGCATTAAACTATGTTAATGAATATCCATGATCTCTTTTTTCTCCCCATCTCTGAATAAACACACGTTCCATCTCTTCCCAAGAAGGAATGGCATTATTAGGAAGTCCTTTGAACCATTTCCTTGCTTCTCCATCCAAGGACTGAACAAAAAGTCTTAGAACAACATCTAAATGTTTAACATTTAGGCTTTCTGCAAAATTACAAAATACTACTACATGATTTTCTGCTGTCAGTTCATCTTCTCCTAAAAAAAGTGGAAGAGTTTTAAGGTAATCCTGTGGCATTTGATTGAAAGGTTGTGGTAGTTGAAGAGGTGCATACCTATTCACTAAGAATGCAGGTGCTGCCATGTTTACTGAACTTTGATGGCCACCAGATGTGGAACTTGATTGAGAGGTAAATGGAATGTGCAAAGGAGATAATGTGGTTGTTGGTTGAGGTTGAATAATTACAATAGGTAAATGAAAAGTAACAGACTCAACATATTGGTCTTGACAGCTAGGTTCCTGAAAAGAAGATGATGAAAAAGATGACTCTCTATCATATAAATGTTCAAATAAGTTGCTGCTTGATGCAAACAATGTAGGAATTGGTGTAATTGGAATCTCAGACCTTCCAACCCTCTTAGAAAATATCCTTTCAGGATCTGAAAGAGCTTCAACCTTCTTTTGTGACGTGTTTGATCTTGTATGGGGCCCTCTTGAAGCTAGAGTTATTGCTTTGATTCATAACAACGAAATATTTCCTCCTCACTGAACAACCAGAGGAAAATATTGAAATCGAGGAAAAAATCTTCTTATCTTCTCTCCCCGACAACGACACCAATTAATGTTGTTCCTTAAGAAACAAATTTCCTGGCTGTAGGGTAATTGTGCTTAAGACATTAATAAATATCACTTATTACCACTTATTGCTTATTGTGTCCTCAAATGAAGGACCTGGAAAACTTGGTTTCAAACTCTTAATACATGTATGACCAGAACATCTTAGAATGCCATTTGTCGCTAGATATAAATCATGAATGAAGAAAGTTTGAAGGGGAAGCTAAAGATAATATGCTGATCTTTCGCATAAACTACTATCTATAACATATAGGAACTATGCTAATGAGAATAGAATCATAGACAATATTCTGATCTTTCACACAAACTATTATTTGTAATTTAGAAGGGAAGTGACGAATTCAAGTATAGGAGCACTCTTTTAATGAATTTTAACCTTATCTACATAAGTAAATAAAGACCTGCTGCTTCATTACTATACTTGAAAAGAAGAAAACATAGCATGACACATGACAGAGAAGCTTACAAAATTATATGCAACAAATCATGGAAACTTCTGATTCTTTCATTAATCAACGATGATATCAGGAATACAGTGGCCTAGTTTCCAGGTTCTCCAAAGTTCGAACCCTTTCTTAGTAAAATTTCCTATTTTTGTACATTGTGGAACAATTGTTATTTTCTGAAACTGCTCAAATTATCTAACTATTTTTCTAACTATATGAAGTTAAAACTATTACAAAATTTTACAGAGGGTAAAAGACACCTCAAAGAACATGAAATAACAAGAACATAACTGGATTTAGGAGGGGATGATAACTATTGGTTTGTTCCATTGATCCACTGCCGAATTCCTCTGTGAATTCCCTAATGATGCTTAATTCATCTTATCCATAATGAAATATGTTTAGTTTGTGTAATCCTAGGCTTACATGGGCATTCTGATTGGCCAAAATGCCAAGAAACATATCGAATTGTCTTACTCTTAAGCTTCAACTCTAACCCTGATTTTCTGCATTACACAACAAAATTAACATGAACTTCTGATTAATCTAGAACTCAAAAGAGTAAATCCTGCTTTATAAACCTGTCAAATCCGCCCATTCAACGCTCCATTGACTTCCATCACAAATCGCAATCGGCCCGAAAATCCCTTTAAAACTTAACTTATGCACCCTTAGGCCGTAATAACTATGAAAATATTGGAATTATGCGTAAAACCTTTATAATGAAAATATATAATAAAACATGCTTTTTTGCTTCCAATATAGGCTCAACGCAATTCCCAAGGTATACTTCCTACTAATTCATCTCCACCGTAGATCTATGCTTTTTAGATTAGACGATCTACAAAGATTTTTGGGTGGGACATAAGCCCAGAGAATACCCGCTCGAAATGGGTGGTTTCCTCTCTCCACATGACTGCTACGTGTTTAATGCTGAGTGGAATTGGGTGATTTCCATAAAAACCACTTACCATTTTCATTCTTCCTGAAATCCTACCTTATAGCTTGAAATTTGCCTTTTAATATGCCTTACAGACCCGCCAAACATTTAAACACGCTATATATATATTATTTCGGGTCTGACCCACCCATATCACAATCGGCGTGGTCGTATACATGTAATATAAGCACTTTACGTTGTTTTGGACCTGCCATCATTATAAAATATGGCATATATATTATTGGGTCTGGTGTTAATGTTTTAACACTTGTTCCTTTGTTTTCCTTTGTAAAGTCCAATATATTTCTCCATTTCTTTTATATTTTAATTTCTGATATACTTGCCTTATCTTTTCTCGAAATACTTTTCAAGTGATTTTGAATGAAACAATGAATGAAACAAACAACAAAATACATGTTACAACATAACTGATCGAAGATCTTCACTGAGATGACGGAATCCACCAGAGAATTTGCCTTGGAAAATCACAAAATCATCCACTGGAAGCAGGCAAGAAGATATTCTTCCACTGCTTCTGATCAAAACCGAAAAATCAGTCCATGTCCAACAAATTTAGTGGGAAGACCACATGTGTCCTTCTAACTGATTCGATCATCCCATAGTTTCTACGAATTCAATGAAATCCTTGGCCTTCATCGGCTCCATCATGACTTCCTTCCATCGGTTGAGGCTTGTGTTGCCTTGCTTGAGTACAAGATGCCAGATCCCAATTATAGTTAGACAAAGGAATAATATTCCATTACAGAAACAGATGTCGGTTCTAATTCCAGATGCCAAGCGATAGAGTATGATCAGAATTCACCATACTGGAGAAATCAACAATTCGGATACAACTATGATCAGATGGTGCAGAACTCATTTCCTCATCAGTTAGAGAATGTTACATCCTTCGGAGGTAATTTTAGTGTTTATTTTGTAGGGTGATGAGGATATTCGATTGTCCACATAGAAGTACATGGAGAACCCTAAGTTACGGATCAGTTCTTGGAAATTCTTCAACACCTTACTACATGCCCCTCTCAAGATTAGGCAACCTTCTATGCTCCACGTTGGGCCACCGATTCCTCCATGATCTCGCAGCTACCACACGGATCTTCCAAGCAAAATTTTTCCTTCTGACAGGGTCAGCACGATCTACCACCACGGATTCGTGAAGTTCTTTGCGACTATACACAAGATAGCTTCAACGATTGATAAAATGAAAACCCACGGAAGGGTAACAGTGGGATCGGCGCATTTATGCACGTAACACTTGCGATGATTTTGCCTTAGTCGCGACCTTCACTTAGCTTACAAGGTCAACAACCTTGAAGCTCTGATACCATGATAAAAACAGAAAGACACAATATATTAAATGGATCCCAGGTAAGATACCTGGAGAGTGTACAAACACTCATACACACACTATATTCAATCAGGAGAACTACCTAGTACATATAGGCTTTCACACTATCAAGGTGGTTTCAACCACTCCTTAAATAGTAGCATCTTAGACCTAATCTTAGAGTCTCAATCCTATCCATAAACAACTAACTGTAACTTTCTCCATTAATTCTAACAACAAATGAATCTCCAAAAATGTGGATGGTGGGAATGTTCAGAAAAGATGAAAACCAAAGTAGACCCCATAGGTCCATAGCTTCAGCCTTCATATTAGTGCCCCTGCGAGTGCCCGAATAGACCCAAAATTCTTGTTCCTCTATTATTATGATGCAAAAACCACACCCACAAATGCCCCTTTGGGCCGCACCATAAAAAACCAGCTGGATACATAATCCCACGGCTAGTCATAATAGTTTTCTTAGGGAAATTGTCTTGTACATTTCCAATAGATTACCATCTAATAATTTTCTTAGGGCCATTTTGTTGTACATTTCCAACAAAATACCATCTAATAATATGATCCATCACCTGAACATCATTTTCCTTATAGTCCGCAAATATAATTCTATTGCGCTTATGCCATATCTCCCAGAACATGACAAGTGGAATCAACCTCCATATAAATCTTTGTTTGCTCCACAAATTCAAACAATCATTAATATTATCGTATTGTTTGTATAAAAAACCAATATAATCAGCAATATAACACCAGACCTATACCAGAATTGGATGTTATACTTTACTTGTTCTTTCATGTTTGATAAGCCATATCTCTGTGACAAAATATTTTAGATAATGCTTAAACATTTTGGAATTTAGACTCACATATTTTTCTGAAATGTCTTCAGTATGAATTACTTTCATTCCAGATAGCTTCTGGGTCATTGATTGTGATGGGACTTTGGATACCTTTCGTTTTATAATTAAAAAAAACCATATTAAATTTATTTTCAAGTTAACTAATAAAAATAAAAGAATTTAATTTTCTACATATTTTTTATATACATTAAAAAGATTTATTTTGATTTTAAATTTATTTTATTGTGAAATTTTAAATTATTTTATAAGTTGATAAATGTTTTTCGGATTAATTATATTATTAGGAATTCAAAAGACATGTATCTACAATATAGATCACAAAAATCTTAGATCTAATATTTATAAGTTGTTATTAAAATTAAAATTGATGAGAATGATAACATCCATTAAAATTAATATAAGTAAAAGATTAATTGAGACTCATTAATATTTTATTTTTATAATAAAAAAAGGAAGAGAAGAAGTTTTTCTTTGTGGCAATGATTTTAGAAATGAGAACAGATGTGAGTGAGAGCTAGACAATCCAAAAGAAAATGATTTTCGTCTTCAACCCTCTAGTGTCTCAACGGTGATAGACTCTTTCGTCCCAAAGTGTTTTGGGAATTGACGAACACCATATTTCACTCAAAAGTTCATGAGAATTAATTCTTATCTTTGCAATGTTCATTTTCTTCTTAATCACTTGTCGAGACAGAACAATACTTTTGGTTAGAAAGATTGGGGTTGATCACTTCCTTATGACACTTTAGTGTCATTTTTCTTTCTAACTCCTTATCATCCCACAATTTATCTTTAAATTTGGAAGTAATATTATTGTTAATATTATCCTTACTCTCCAAGATGATCTCCTCCTTCATGCCCCAATGATCCATCCAAGATTGGGTATTAAGTTTGGAAGTAATAATATTGTCAATATTATCCTTATTCTCCAAGACGATCTCCTCCTTCATCCCTCAATGATCCATCCAAGATTGGGCATTAAATTTGGAAGTAATAATATTGTTAATATTATCCTTATTCTCCAAGATGATCTCCTCCTTCATCCCTGAATGATCCATCCAAGATTGAGCATCTTTATTCCAACCTCTCTTGATCAGATAAAATTTATTTTGATTTATCTTATAATTATTATAATTATAATAAATTATAATAATTATATTTTTTATAATTTTTATTTTTTTTCAATTAATTTTATAGCCTTAATACATCTAAAGTTTTAATACACTTATTTGAAAATAATAACTAAAAAAAGTAAATATAATTTCTAAATTTATTTTAATTTTAACTGAAGAAAGAAATCTACACAATTTTTATATATAAATTAAAAAAATTATTAAAAGAATTTAAATTATTTATTATTACTTTTTAAAATTAGAATGAGAATTTTGTATTTATTGATAAGTTTATGTCTAGATCTCAAACAAATACTAGAGTAGTACATAATGATACCTTCAAAAAAATTCTAAGCCCATTTATCTAACAAAATACAATTTTTTTAGTGATGGACTCCAAACTGGGGTTAATGGGTTTCGTAAGTATATGTTGATGGAATAATGAATAATTTGTTAAATATTAGATGTTAAAGTTGTTATTTTGTGTGAGAGAGATTTATGGAGAGATTTCTCTAGAGATTGGAGTGATTTGTGGAATGATTGTCGAGAAATTATAGGAAATGGTTGAGAGGTTTGTGGAGATTATAGATTCTGAAGGCCTCTCCTCATGTATAAATTGAGGAAAACTGAATATATTAACTATAAACTAAATGGCTCTCCAGGTGAGATACCTAGAGAGTGTAAAAACACTCATACAAGCCCACTTTTATTCCATTGAGTCAGATGAGCCTCAAATATATAGGCTTTCACAATAATGGGATGTTTTCAACCACTCCCTAGATATTAGGATATGAGGTCTAAGATTATAGTCTCAAACCTATCATCATCATAACAATAATCTAAGTTTATCTTTCTCCATTACTTCCAATACTTCCCCTTAATGGAGAAAGGGTACTGAACAATAACATATGTCTGCTGGTCTAGTCTCAACTAGGATTACAATTAAAACATGAAAAACTTGGTAACAGAGGTTTTCATTTTGGTATTTTTGCTTGTGAGTCCATACATGTTCATCTTGAGTCAAGGCTTCATCTTCACTTTCCTCGCCATGACATAGTGATGTATCTTCTCCTCATTTCTTCCCTAGTGATGGAAAGCTTGAATTCTTATTCTCGCCCTTCTCAAGATTATGACACACTAGATAGGAGAATTTTCCCTCTCACTATTTCCGGTGTCAACCATCTAAACATCAGCTATGATGTCTTCATCATTCATTGATGTAACGTCTTCACACATAGAAATATTAATGAGATCATCACAAGTTAAAATTCTCTCCAGCTTTGTCTTCTTTTTCCACGTCTTTGCAATCATCTTCATGTGGCTTGTCCAATTGATATTCAACACTTTGTTCCTCTTTAAACCCTTCCTGAAGATCAGTTCATGTGTCTTCAATCTTTGGATCTTGCACAACAGATTGTGCCTCTTGATTCTCATGGTCATCAACAGAACCACAATGTTTTTCTGAAATTTCTTCTGACTCGAACATACTACTCTTGCTAATGCCTCCAAATGACCACATGAGAAAATCATCATCATCAAAATAAAAAATATCTAAAAATATAGACACGTTGTTAAAGTCTAGCTTATCTTGCTTTATCTTGCTTCGATATTTCTTTTCGACTCCACATGGTCCTCTAATGAGCTCCAACAACCCCGTTACCACCTAGGCGGGAAACGTCTCCCTTTGGCAGCTCTTCAACTGTAGAACCTTGTAGACTGTGGCTTCTATACCACGCAGGCCTTAGTGCCCTCGACTCTGCCGACGAGCAAAAAAATGACCTCTCACAAGCTGGAAACGCTATCAATATCTAATTCTGATGTATGTAATTAGCAATTTTAGATAACACATATTTCTGAAGATGGGTTCAAATGAGCAAGAACTTTCACATTTTAGATTTTGAATTTGTGAAGGCTATTATTGTTTTCATTCTTTTCTTCTGAACTCAATTGCTGTTTGAAATAGGAAATGGTTTCTATTCACCTTAAGAGCAGCGCAGCCATGTAGCTGTCACAAGCTCTGGAACACGCCTAAACAACACGCTTCCTCCACGCAATTTTCTTGCTTCACCGACTTCACTGGGAATCTAGTTTACATGCCTCACTCATGATCTCCTTCCATGAGGTTTGGTAACGGTTCTACTTAAACTCTATGACCTCCACGCCTTAATCACAATCTCCTCTATGCCTATGTCAGATCAGCTCCAAATCCATAAAACTCGATCTCATCGCTCAAATAGGTACATGTTCTGCCTACACAGGCTGACTGCGCCCATGCAAGTCAATTATCCAAGTCAATCTACACGACCCTTGATTCGATAGTGCAATCTGTTGCAGCTTACGGTGCAACAACATGCAACAGGGATGCCACTGCAAGGAAGTCAAATGTCTTTCGAGATTTACACAGATTCGTTGTTCTGATCACCTCTAATCAAATTGCAGGTACAATGAACTCCACAGATCCGCTTGTCAGAGAAAAAAAAACTAACGCGACCACTCTAGTTGCCAAGTCGTCATGTGGAAAAAAAATGAGCTCCAACAGGTTTTGGTAGCCAACCAATAGAAAATGCGTCAGGCACATACAAATAAAGAAAAATTTAACCACTTTGTAGATCTACAAGGCAGATCTAAACCCATGCTCAACCACAAGCTTCACAATTGCAATGTTGAGGATTAATTGACTCGACGATCAAATCTACTTAATCAGGGCACTACAACTAGTCTGGTTAATTGATCCACCCAACAATCCAATCCACTTAATGAAGAAATTCAACCAACGTGAAATTTAGGTTGAAAATACATGTTTATGTGTTGCATTAAGTATGCGCTCCAACATGCCAGGGAGAGGCTTTCACTCTCCACAAAAATATTACACAATACATCTTCAAGGAATCAACCTCTCTTAATACTTAATAAACAACACAAAAGCCTCTGATCCCATGTAGACGACATCCCACCACACAGCATGGTCGACGTGATTTTATGCCAAGCCCTCGCGCCGATCTGCAAAACAAAAAACCGCGCAAGTTTTTCCAGTGAATCGACATGATTTTCTCGCTGATACATGCGAATCAATGCTATTCCATGCCCAAACCACATGACGCTTTTGACTCAGGTGTGCCAGGAAGATTCTTCACTCAGCATATAGGTTCCTCCATCCTGTATCTCTGATACCATGATAAAAACTGAATATATTAACTATAAACCAAATGGATCTCCAGGTGAGATACCTGGAGAGAATACAAACACTCATACGAGCCCATTTTTATTCCATTGAGTTAGATGAGCCTCAAATATATAGGCTTTCACACTAACAGGATGGTTTCAACCACTCCCTAGATATTAGGATATGAGGTCTAGGATTAGAGTCTCAAACCTATCATCATCATAACAATAATCTAAGTTTACCTTTCTCCATTACTTCCAACATAAATACATGGTTTTAATAATGAAATATATTGAACGGAGTTTTTTATTGTTGAATGAAATTTTTCTATCTAATTTATTTTTTATTGTGTTTCCTTCATTTGGTATCAATGCAATTTCCCAAAGAGTTTGATAAACTCGTGAGTTTAAAATCTTTGGAATGTTGTGAAGCTCGTGAAAGCTAGGAGCATCTTCGCAAAATTTGTGGAACATTTTGAAGACATCCAAGAGCATGCAACCAATGTGTGAGAAAGAAGTCTTGAGCCACCATTAAGGAGTATGGTATACTTATTAAGTCGTTGAGGTACCATGGAGGAGTCCTGTGTATAGCAATTTGGTGATAGAATTGCAACTACTCAAGAAATTTTAATCTAAATCAAGAGACACAATTCTACTCTACTAATATATGGAATTCAATTCAAAATTTTGAACAACAATCTCAGACATGTGACAAGAAATAACACACATGTGCAGTATTTTTTTTCTAGGGGAACCCAACTGGGAAAAACCCCTCAATCCTATTTTCATTATAGAGATATATTACAATTGCTAGCTCAGTTTGAGCTCAACCTGCAAGTGAATAACCTATCTCTCTACTCAATGAGAATTCATGGCCTAGACTTAGTCAATTTCTGCCTCTACTTGAGCCCCTATTTCCTTGCACAATTCCTATATAATTAGCCCCTATTTTTTTAGGAATTTTACTCCAATTGATTATTCAATTCCCAAGGTTTGATCATATGACTGCATGCAACACCTGTACACTCAAACTAGTTTACAACTTCTTGTTACACTGCCTTGGAATCTCCACCATAGCTAGAAACTCAAATTCTCCGCATGCACTATTTATTTTAGGACGATTGATCAGTTAACTCGATGATCATTGAGTTACATTTTTGTTCCACTGCACAACTGATCTTCCACTAGCTCCTCCAACTGTTAGAACTATTTTAACTAAACACAACTGGATATAACTGAACTAGATTACTAAAATTTAGCAATCACACATGCTTCGCTAAACTCAAAGCCCTCTAACTCAAATTTATTAAGCTAATTAAGTAACAATAGCCATGTCACAGAAGTTAATTGCATCCAAGTTGTTTATTGATGTGGAAATTTGAATTTTCTCAATTTAACCAAGACAAAGTCAAATTGAGATTTTCTTGCTGCACTTCTCAACACCCCCTCTCAACAAGAAAGGGATTATCAACCACCCCTATCTTTCACCTATGGAATTCAAGCTACCCTCTTGACAAAGCATTTGTCAAGATGTCAACATCTTGTTCCTTTATTGAAATGTAGTGTAGCAACATTATCCTCCTGTGCACATAGTCTTGTAAATGATGATATCCGATAATACCAGAATCTCAGAGAACATAATGCCAATTTGATTATCACAACATCTCACTGATGGATCCATCATCTGACCAAAAAATCCCACAAGTATCATACTCATCAAGGTTGCCTCACATGTTGCTTGACTTGCAACCATGTATTCTTCTTCCACCAAGCTAAGTGCCATAGATATTTTATTCCTATTGTATGAAGAAACAACCTTGAACCCAACATTGAAAATTCCACCTGATGTACTCTTTCGGGTGGATGGACTCCCTACCTAATCTACATCTATGAATCCACAAAACTTCACTCCCTTTATCTTTATGTACCATAATCCATATCGGTTAGTGCCTCTAAGGTACCGTAAAACATGTTTAGTTGCTTTCCAATAATTTGGTTTGCCTAACGATAGCTTGGCTCAGCTGGTTGAATGCATAACACATATCTAGTCATGTGTTCACAATATACATTAGTGAACCCACTAACTATTGGTAAGTGATAACATCCACTTGTTCACCTAAAGTGGAAATCTCCTTCCTCTAGTTGGTCACTAAAGGTGTCTCCATAGGTTTACAACTCTCCATGAGAAATATATGTAGTATCACATTGGTATACTTCCTGTTAGGTGCCAAAACTTGCATACTTTTTCTCTCCATTTTTACTCTCTTGCTCACTCCTTTGTATCATTTATATTCACTAACCCCTCTAAATGCATAAGGTAAACCCTCTTCGATTGCTTTCATGGAATGTTTAATTAATGAAGTAATAGTTATGGAGAATTTGCCTATGTGAGTTACTAATCTTGCTATTTCCGTATATTTGGTGGTCAAAGGTTACGGATGAAAAACATAAGAGATTCCGAGTTTACAGTATCATATCGGCAAGTGCTGTAACACCATAACGGATTCTAGGACTATTCCAGACCTTTCTTCTCTTTCTCTCGACAACTAGTTAGCCTTTGTAATGATTGTATAATGATAAAACACTAGTTTCCATATTGAGAAACAATTTTCTCTGTGTATTATATAAGAAGGGTTTCAATGTTGTGAATCAAGGTTAGCCGTGCAAGAGATTGAGATTGTAACAGAATACTATTTAAGTTAATCGAATGCAAGTAATTTTTTTGTTCTTTCTATAAGATGTGAATCCATCGCAACACTAGTCAGAGAGTTGGTGCCACTTTTCTACTCAGGTGTTATGTTATTTTCATGTGTTGATATTTCATATATGTGAGATAATTTGATTGCTGTTACAGTATTATAGTTAATTGTTGTGAATGACTTTTATAGTTCTGCAATTCATTCTTAATTGTTGTCACATTGCCTCTTTCATTAACTCTATTGCTGAATCTAATGTTAGTGATTGATTGTGGCATTGCTACCTGCATATATTTTGTGCATTGCCTTGAAACAAATTACGCACCCGGATTGATAGATTAAATGTGGAGAAGGGTTGAATAGGTATTCACACTCAGACACCAACATTTTGGTGCTTTTGCTGGGGAGGTTAACATAATCTACACTGCTCTATGGATCAATCTCTCGTCTTAGGGAGGGAATTTATTGCCTTGCTCCGAGTCCTGAGCGTAGTGTTTTGTTTTGTTGATTCTGTAGAAGCCAATCTCTTGTTCCGGGGAGGGAATTGTTACCCTACTCCAAATCTCGAGCCTTAGTTGTTTTCTTTGGGTTTTTTTTTTTTCATTTTCCTTTTGATAGGGGCCACTCTCTTGCTCTGGGGAGGGAAAGAGTTTCCTCACCCTGCTCCACTTCCTGAGCTTTAGCTTTTCCTTCTGATTTATTGTTTTTAAATCATCCTCTCATCCTTGGGAGGGAAAAGAGTTTCCTCGCCCTACTCCAGGTGTTGAGCTATTAAATTTTTAATGTTTTCTTTCCAATAAATGTATGAACAAGGGTTCGAATAAGAGGGGAAGAGGAGGACCCCAAAGGAAAGGAAGGAAGGATTTGGAGAGAAATACCTATATCCAGGAAATTATTACAAAAGATGCATCAGAAGCCTCTTCACGAGCTATTGCTAGGGTGAGGGTTCCCACAAGATCCGAAGGACATTCTATGGAATAACCTATACAACCTCCTGAGGTGGAAGTATCCCTTTCAATAGATGTAGGAGAAACAAGAAAAAGGACATCAGAGAAAGCAGAGACACTTCCTCTGGTATAAAATAGGGAGGAGATAGCCAGTAGAGGGTCAGAAGAGGAAATGCACTCAAGGATTGAAGAAGGAAGCCTCAGAGGATTCTCTTCACCTCCTGATCAGGGGAGTGCTATCAAATATTCACAACCACCAGTTGTTACAAAAAAAGAACTTGTTGAAGTTCCAAGTGAGTATTAGAGGATATTTATGGCGTCCGCATCATCTTCAATTGATTTTCGAATTGGGGAATTACGGGTGATGCACCAATGAAGCCTTTTCCACTGACCACTTTGCTAAACTTCCATGGAATTTCCACGGAGGATCCAAACACTTTCCTGTTCAAGTTTGATATCGTTTGTAGAGGGTATGACTATTTCAATGATGCTCAAAAGTTGAAAATTTTTCCTTCTACATTAAAATGGACAATGTTACGATGGTTCATGGGTTTAGGAGGGAAAACCATTTCTACCTCGGATGAGATGAAGAAGACCTTCCTGGAGAAATATCAGGATCATTGTAGATCCTAAGACATTAAGGAAGAAATTTTCAAGTTTATGCAAAAGGAGGATGGGAATATGGAAGAATGTGTAGAGCACTTTAAGTACACTCTCCAGAGGTCTGGCCACAATGACCTGGATAAGGATATTTTGAAAATTATTTTTCTCTGGGCCCTAAGTGGAAGAGTCTTTGGAGTTGTAAACATAGTAGGCAAAGGGGATATATCTAAGGAAGACTTTGACACCATCTGTGAACTCTGTATTCAATGTTCAAAAGGAGCTCCAAGGAATAAACAAGGAATCTGAACTTTCAAAGCATCAAGCGGGGGAATCACAAAAGCATAAATTGGGAATCACAAAAGGATAATTTGAAAATTGATATCCTAAGTACATTATCCTCCCAGATGGACACATTACAGACAAAGCATAAGCAGATGGAGTTGGAAAGAACGATGGCTATTTTATGCCCATGATGTAGAAAGAAACACCCACTGAAGGAGTGTACATGAGACACTATAGAAACATGTGCTATCTATGAGCAGAAGCATTCCACCGGTGCATGTCCATCTCTTCCAACACTAAAAGTAGTATTTCAGGGAACAAATGAAGAACCAAATCAACTATGCTTTATGGGGTCCAAGAAACCATGGCAGCCACGGTCATCAAGCCTAAATCCAGGTACATCTCAGGATCCTTTCCAGTATTATAACATGAATCCTTAGTCAGTTCCTTCTTGGCCTCAGTATTATCAATAGCCACCTTGGCAACCATGGTGTCCTCAACCTAATTCAAATTCTTCATGGTCTTAAAGTTAGTGTAGCCCTATTCTCTCTGCTTCTCAATTTCCTCAACCTACACAGCAATAGAAATTACAAATTCCCGCTAACGTCCCCTCCAATAATCCTCCTCTCTGGCCTCAATTTCCTATTCAGCCAAACCTAAATCCAAGTAATAAGGGCACTCAACAAGAAGACACCCTCAACCTTCCTTCGTACACCATTTCTATCGTGAGGTTTAATGCAATAAATATACGATCTGACCGGGTATTAAATGCTTCTACATCACCAATTATTGTTGAACATCTTGATGATGAGAATCCAATGTCTCAAGCAGTCAGGGATGAGACAATCCAACCATCTGCGAAACATTCTCCTTCTCATTTGACTGTTACTTAGGCTTTCCAAACCAATCATACTTATCCAAAGCGATTAGCCTTAAGCAAACCAGTCCCTCAACTGGAATTTGATATTTTAGGAGAATTGCAGAATTTGTTTGTCAAAATCCCCATACTTCAGGCTATGAAAGATGTACCGATTTACGCTAAAACTACCAGAGATTATTGTTCCAAGGGACCTAGTAAGAAAACAAAATATCCACTTACAATTCATGTTATGAGGAGATTATCAAACATTATCCTAGGAAATTCTATGCCTGTAAAATATGGTAATCCTGGGAACCCAATTCTAACAGTTCAGATTAATGGGGTAGATACTCCGAATGTACTGGTAGATTTGGGCACTGCAATTAATGTAATCACTTCCAAAACCGTGCTTACACTGGGATTGTGTGACCTCAAGCCAACCCCTATAGTCTTAGAATTAGCTAACAGATCTACAATCAGACTGATAGGGAAATTGAAAGGCATAATGATTTTAGTGGAGTCTTGGGGCTACCCTGTTGATCTCCTAGTCTTACATACACAGTCCCTAGTTGGCGGTCATCCCCTTATTTTAGGACGACCGTGGCTTGAAACCACTGATGATTATATTGGATGTCGATCAGGAAACATGATAATTTCTAATGGGGAAAATATGAAAAATATCTCTTTATCCCCCTGCAGAACCTAGCTCACAGAAAATTCCCAAGCAGAACTCTTTATCTTTGGATGGGATCGAAATTGAGCAGCAGGAACTTTAGCCAGTGCTTACTATGGGGGAATCCCTCTACTTTAATAATGAGATATAGGATGATAATATCAACACTTTCATCAACAGCCCTCATGCTATTCCAGATCCAACTTAGCAGTTTTTGGAATCAGTCATGACTGTGAGATATAGGAAACTATCAGATCTGAAACCAAAGGTGAAGACTGATCCGGATTTAAACAAGAACGCAACAAATCATAGATATAACCATAAACACAGAGATGCAGTGGAAATATTACTTCATTTCATTAATGTAAAATAATGAAATATGCCTACAAACAGAATGGAAATAAACCAGCTAGGGCGATGGTAGTTTATCTCTGAGAAGAGATGTGGCGGCTACATGCCTCTGAACTATGTTACAATGAGGCTCAAAGGCCTATTTATTGTTGATAAATAATGGAAAACCCTTAACATCCAAAACCTAACCCTAGAAGATGAAACGCCAAATTGTGGGCCCTGTTTTGGGTAAGTTGGTACATCAACTTCCCGGGGTCGTAACTTTGGCACCCAATCTCCGTTGGACGCGTACAATAGAACGTCAGAAATATCTATCCGAGAACTATAACTTTGGGAAGAGCAACATCAATCCATGGACCCATGTTTCCCCTATATTTCCCAAACAAATGTCGTTTAGGGCCTCAAAATGGCTCCAGAAGTTCAGGACCTGAAAAACTGCTAAAATAGTAAATTGTGCTACAATTACAGAAACTGAAAACTGAAAGAGATAGTTGTGGGGGTCCAAGTGGGATAGGTGGGTGGCCACCAACATCCACTTGGATCATTCCTCCCCCCTTAGGAAGAAATGGTCCCCATTGCATTGAGTTCCTCCATCTGTTGATCTTGGTCCCTGGAGAGCTGTTCTGCAATCTCGGATGTGTCCAGTAATGGTGGGAAGCATGGTTGAGGGCGGTACACACTGAATACTTGGTGAAGGCGAAGGAATGGAGGAATGTTGTGCTCCAAAGCATTATTTCCCAAAGCCTTAGTAATGGTGTAAGGACCATGTCGGCGTGGTCAAAGCTTTTGATGGGCTCTTGTAAGGCGTTCTTTCTGTAGATGCAACTAGACTTTGTTTCCCACTTGAAGCTTGTGTGGTACCCCTATGGGTGAGGAGATGTTGTTCCTATGTTCTTTTATGACTGTATCCCTCTGCTGCTACTGCTGCGTGGGGGAACCCTTCGCGGGGGTCATGGATGTGGTGACGCTCTTACCCTTACTTTGGAAGCAAACCAAACAGAAAATGAATTTCCTAGTTTGGGAGATGAGCTTGCTACCTTTCTTAGTAGTGATCAAAGAGGTGGTGGTAGGTGGGGCTATGTCT
Organism: Pinus taeda; assembly: GCA_000404065.3. Lineage (NCBI taxonomy): Eukaryota > Viridiplantae > Streptophyta > Pinopsida > Pinales > Pinaceae > Pinus > Pinus taeda. The sequence goes on from APFE030604637.1 coordinate 23,616, forward strand.
GGTATCCTGTATAATGAATTACACAAAGAAATAATGATAGTGCGAGGCCTTTACTCATACACAACTTGTCACCTCCATAACTATGGTTGGCCTAATAATACATCACAAACATCTAGAGGTGTAACATCACACAATACCTCGTCTGTGAAGGGCTTGATGCTGTAGGGAAGTTGACATTACTAGCGAATTTTGAGATCTCTTCCTTCATGAAACCACTTGATACTATACGGCTGCGAGTGTGGTGTAGTCGATAGGCCCAAATGCTTCATGACCTTTGCTGAAATGAGGTTCTTCTGGTTCCCACTATCAACAATGAATTGCAGCGGCAAACCCTTCACCCACATCTATGAGTGGAAAAGACTCTCCCCCTCCTCTGGATCTTCGGGCTTATTCTTCTAGCTCTTGGTGGTGGCAACAGTGACGCTAAGCCCCGCATCAATGATCTGCCTCCCTTTGCCATTCCCCTTGTTAGGTTTTGACTCAAGGTTGGAACATGCATCTAATGTTGAAGCCTTCAACTCGGCCACCAGCGACTGCTTGGTCTGACACTCACTTGTGTTATGAGTGGGACTCTTGTGGAACTCACACCACTTTCCTCTGTCCTTCTTTGACTTTGTGGTGTTGTTATTTTCTTGCAGCTTTGACGGGTTGTCTTGGGTCACCCCACCTTGGCTTTGTCCTTGGTCTTCGGATTTGCGTATCCAAAGTCTCTCTTCTTATGTTTGAACTTTTGCTCGATTTTGATAGTGTATTGGTACATCGTGCTGAGCGAGGAGATGTTCAGGAACTCGATCTCTTCTTGGCTATATCTATGTAGGCAGCCACGATATTTGAGTAACAAATGTAGCTCCGAATCCTTGATACCCAACTGTGTGTGAAGGGTATGAAAAATGTTTGTGAACTCCGGCACATCTTGGTCCCTTCCCTGCTGTAGTGTGGTCCATTTGATGTATTTGTCCTCATAGCTTTTGACAAGGTAGTACTACTCCTTGACAACATCCCAGAATGAATCCCAAGTGGGTACAATAGAAAATAGTGAGCCCATACTTTCATTCTTCTACTCGCAGTAGGTTTCCCACTAGTCCTTAACATGGGGGACTGCTTTGAGAAGAGCGAAAACAATCTTTTCCTGACTCGAAAATTCATGAACAAAAAAATACCCATATAGTAGATTTAACCATTTATCTACGACATCTATGTCTATTTTACCTTCAAAGATGGATATTTCAAAATTAACTTGTACCTTAAATGGTGTGGTATTTCTAGAGTAGCTGTTGGAAGCCTATGCGTCGCCTCTGGGTAGCCGCTGAAGGATCTGGGAAAAGTTGTCCATCATCGCGTTCCTTTGTCACTCGAGGGCTTCTTCAAGCAAGTTTTTGATAGGATCTCCTACCCCCTCATCTTTCTTCTCATTCGCCATGGGAGGTCATCGGGATTTGCGAGGCTGGTCTTGCAAAGGTTCGACTAGTTCAAGTCCTAACTCCTTATATCCCAACCTCATTGGGGACATGCAAAGAAAAACAGAGAAAAAGTAAACCGCTCTGATACAACTGATCCAGATTTAAACAGTAACACAACAAATTACATAGATAACCATAAACACAGAGATGAAATAGAAATAATGCTTCATTTCATTAATGTAAAATACTGAAATATGCTTGTAAACAGAATGGAAATAAACCAGCTAGGGCGATGGTAGCTTATCTCTGAGAAGAGATGTGGCGGCTACATGCCTCTGAACTATGTTAAAATGAGGCTTGAAGGCCTATTTATTATTGAGAAACAATGGAAAACCCTTAACATCCCAAAACCTAACGCTAGAAGATGAAACGCCAAATTGTGGGCCCTGTTTTGGGTAAGTTTGTACATCAACTTCCAGGGGTCGTAACTTTCACACTCGATCTCCGTTTGATGCGTGCAATAGCTCGTTAGAAAGATCAATCAGAGAAATATAACTTTGGGATGTGCAACATCGGTCCATGGACCCATGTTGCTACTATATTTCCCAAAAAACGTCGTTTAGGGCATCAAAATGGCTCCGGAATTTCATAACCCAAAAAACTACTAAAAATAGTAAATTGTGCTACAATTACAGAAACTAAAAAATTGAAAGAGACAGTTCTGGGGGTCCAAGTGGGATAGGTGGGTGGCCACCAACATCCACCTAGATCATTCCTCCCCCCATAGGAACCAATGGTCCCCATTGCATTGAGTTCCTCCATCTGCTGAACTTGGTCCTTGGTGAGTTGTCCTGCAATATCGGATGTGTCCAGTAATGGTGGGTAGCATCCTTGAGGGTAGTACACATTGAATACTTGGTGCAAGTGAAGGAATGGAGGAATGTTGTGCTCCAAAGAATTATTTCCCAGAGCCTTAGTAATGGTGTAAGGACCATGTCAGCGTGGTCAGAGCTTCTAATGGGCTCTTGTAAGGCGTTCTTTCTATAGATGCAACCAGACTTTGTTGTGCACCTGGAGCTTGTGTGGTACCCCTGTGGGTGAAGAGAAGTTGTTCCTGTGTTCTTTCATGAGCATTTACCTCAGTTGCTACTGCTACGTGGGGGAACCCTTTGCGGGGATCATGGATGTGGTGACGATATTCCCCTTACTTTGGGAGTGAACCAGACAGAAAATTAAATTCCTAGTCTAGGAGATGAGCTTGTTGCCTTTCTTAACAGTGATCAAAGAGGTGTCGGTAGGTGGGGCTACCTCTGGTATCCTGTATAATGAATTACACAAAGAAATAATGACAGCACGAGGCCTTGACTCATACATAGCACGTCGCCTCCACAAGTATGGCTGGCCTAATAATATATCACAAACATCCAGAGGTGTAACATCACACAATACCTCATCTGTGAAGGGCTTGATACTGTAGGGAAGGAAACACTACTGGTGAACCTTGAGATCTCGTCCTTCATGAAGCCACCCGATAATGTACGGCTGTGGGTGTGGTGTAGTCGGTAGGCCCAACCAATTCACGACCTCTGTTGAAATGAGGTTCTTCTAGCTCCCACTGTCAACAATGAATTGCAACAGCAAACCCTTCACCCACATCTATGAGTGGAAAAGACACTACCCCTCCTCTGGGTCTTCGAGCTCATTCTTCTAGATCGTGGTGGTGGCAACAGTGACACTGGGCTCCACATCAATGATTTGATTCCCTTTACCATTCCCCTTGTCGAGTTATGACTCAAGGTCAGAACATGCATCTGATGCTGAAGCCTTCAACTCAGCCACCAGCGACTACTTAATCCGACGCTCACTTGTGTTATGAGTGGGACTCTTGTGGAACTCACACCACTTTCCTCTGTCCTTCTTTGACTTTGTGGTGTTCTTCTTTTCTTGTGGCTTCGATGGGTTGTCATGGGTCACCTTGCCTTGGCTTTGTCCTTTGGTCATTGGATTTGCAGATCCAAAGTCTCGCTTCTTTTGTCTGAACTTTTGCTCAATTTTGACAGTGTATCGATACGCCGTGCTGAGCGAGGAGATGTTCAGGAACTCCATCTCTTCTTGGATGTATCTATGTAGGCAGCCGCAATATTTGAGTACCAAATGTAGCTCCGAATATTTGATACCCAACTATGTACGAAGAGTATGAAAAATGTTTGTGAACTCCGGCACATCTTGGCCCCTTCCCTGCTGCAGTGTGGTCCATTTGATGTATTTGTCCTCATAGCTTTTGACAGGGTAGTACTGCTCCTTGACGACATCCCGAAATGAATCCCAAGTGGGTGCAGTAGAAAATAGTGAGCCCGTAGTTTCATTCTTTTGCTCGCAGTAGGTTTCCCACTAATCCTTGACGTGGGGGGCTACTTTGAGAAGAGCAGAAACAATATTTTCTCAACTCGAAAATTCATGAACAGAAAATACCCATCTAGCAGATTTAACCATTTATCTATGGCATCTGCATCTATTTGACCCTCGAATATGGGGAATGCAAAATTAACTTGTACCTTAAATGGTGTGGCATTTCCAGAGTAGCTGTTGGAAGCTGATGCGTCGCCTCTGGGTAGCCGCTGAAGAATCTGGGCAAAGTTGTCCATCATTGTGTTCCTTTGTCACTCGAGGGCTTCTTCGAGCAAGATTTTGATAGGATCTCCTGCCCCCTCGTCTTTCTTCTCATCTGCCCTAGGAGGTCCTCGGGATTTTCGAGGCTGGTCTTAGAAAGGTTCGACCAGTTCAAGCCCTAACGCCTTATATCCCTACCTCGTTGGGGACATGCAAAGAAAAACAAAGAAAAAGTAGACCGCTCTAATACCACTGATCTGGATTTAAACAAGAACACAACAAATTACAGTGATAACCATAAACACAGAGATGCAACGGAAATAATACTTCATTTCATTAATGTAAAATACTGAAATATGCTTACAAACAGAATGGAAATAAACCAGCTAGAGCAATGGTAGCTTATCTTTGAGAAGAGATGTGGCAGCTACATGCCTCTGAACTGTGTTACAATGAGGCTTGAAGGCCTATTTATCGTTGAGAAATAATGGAAATCCCTTAACATCCCAAAACCTAACCCTAGAAGATGAAACACAAAATTATGGGCCCCGTTTTGGGTAAGTTGGTACATCAACTTCCCAGGGTCGTAACTTTGGCACCCGATCCCCGTTTGACATGTACGATAGCTCGTTAGAAAGATCTATCTGTGAAATTTAAATTTGGGAAGAGCAACATCGGTCCATGGACCCATGTTGCTCCCAGATTTCCCAAAAAAACGTTGTTTAGGTCCTCAAAACAGCTCCGGAAGTTTAGGACCCTAAAAACTGCTAAAAATAGTAAATTGTGCTACAATTACAGAAACTAAAAAAACTAAAATAGACAGTTGTGGGGGTCCAAGCAGGATAGGGGGCGGCCACCAACATCTACCGCGATCAAAGACATACCTGTAACAACACTTTCTGATAGCATACTAGTGGATATTGCGCCAAGGAAGACATTCAATACCAACTCGAATCTTTCGCTAGCCTAGATGGAACAACTCCTTAAGATACTTTGAGAACAAAAAGAAGCTTTTGCCTCTGATTATACTGATATGAATGGTATCCCTACCAATTTTTGTACTCATCATATTTACATCAAAGAATATTGTCGATCTGGCAAACAACCTCAAAGAAGGATGAACCCTGCCTTGAAGAACATTGTCAAGTAGGAGGTTCAGAAGTTATTGGATGCAGGATTTATTTACCTAATCTCAGACAGCCAGTGGGTATCCCCACTGGTTGTTGTCCCTAGAAAGAATGGTAAATGGTGGATTTGTGTAGACTATAGGGAGTTGAATAAAGCAAGCTTGAAAGATCATTTTCCTCTGCCATTTATCGACCAAGTACCTGATACCCTGGTCGGAAAGAAGTTCTTCTCTTTCTTGGACGGGTTTAATGGGTACAAGCAAATCCAAATAGCTCCTGAGGATCAGGAAAAGACTATCTTTACATGCCCTTGGGGGACACTCTCCTACTGAGTCCTTCTGTTTGGTATTTCTAATGCGCCTGCCACCTTTCAGAGGGCAATATTGAGGATTTTTCTGATTTACTCAATGACAGTGTTGAAATTTACATGGATGAGTTCACGCCATATGGGGCATCATTCGAAGAAGGATTGGCAAACTTGGAGAAATTTCTTAAAAGGTGTAAGCAAATGCATGTTTCTCTAAGCACAATAAAATGTCATATGATGAGACAAGAGGGAGTAGTGCTGGGACATTTACTTTAAGCTATTGGAATACAAGTTGATCTTGCCAAGGTAAAGGTAATTCTGCATTTTCTTGTACCTAAGACACCAACTCAGGTACGTATTTTTATTTGTTGCACTAGCTACTATAGGCGTTTTATAGAAAAATTTTCTAAAATTGAATTTTCAATTTTTTAGCTGTTAACTAAAGACGCAGATTTTGTATGGACAGATGAGTGAAGTAGCTTTTGAAAAGATTAAAGAACTAATTTGCCAAGCTCCAATCTTACATGGTCCCAACTGGGAAATTCCATTTCATATCCCTCCAGATGCCTCTCAAACAATTGTGGGGGTAGTGTTGGGACAATAAGAGAAAAAGTCGTATGTCGTCTATTACATTAGCAAGAATTTAATGCCTACTGAATTAAACTATACGGTGACGAAGAGAGAGTTATCGGCTATTGTCTATGTTGCTAATAAATTTTGACACTATATTACTGGGTATCCTACTTTTGTGCACACTGACCACACAAGAATCAGGTATTTCATGGACAAACTTGTAACTCATGGGCGTATAACACGGTGGTTCTTATTGCTTCAAGAATTTGATATCACCGTTATAGATAAACCAGGCAAGGATAACATAGTTGCTGATTTTTTGTCTAGATTAAATGTGACAATGAAGGAGAACCTATAGAAAATAGCTTCCCGGATGAACGTTTGTTTGCAATTTCTACTAATAACCTTTGGTATGTAGATATTGCTAACTAGTTGGCTACAGTAAAAGTACCTCAACATTTGTCATACAGGGAACAACGAAGGAATATTCATCATAGTGCCCATTACTCATGGATAACAAGATATCTCTTTTATACAGGGATGATCGGCAAATATGTTGTTGTGTAGCAGAAAGTGACATCTATGAGGTTTTGAGAGCTTCTCATGATGGCCCTTATGGGGGGAATTTTGCAAAAAAATGAACTGGCTAGAAGGTGTTACAAATGGGATATTATTGGTGATCCATCTTCAATGATTCACAGAACTATGTTCAAAGATGTGGTAGGTGCGAATGGATGGGTCAGCCTGGTCGCTCAGACAAAATGCCATTACAACCACAAGTAGTTCTTGAGCCTTTTGAAAGATGGGCCATTGATTTTGTGGGTCCATTTAACCCACCTTCACATCAAAAAGTCCACATTTTAGTATTCACATATTATGTGACAAAGTGGGTGGAAGCCAAGGCTGTAGCAAAAGTGTCAGAGCAGGTTATTTTGAACTTTCTATTTAAAGAAATCTTTGCCAAGTATGGTACTCCAAGAGAGATAATTTCAGATGGAGGAGCATAGTTCACATCACACATGATAGTAAAGCTTATGGAAAAATATGGGATCAAACATAGGATAACAACCTGTTATAGACATTTTTTGGCACTTCAACCCCAATTATAAATGTCCATAAACTAAGGGCTCCTAAGTCCCTAAAAGTGTTGCTTCACTGCCTAAGGGAACAAGGTCAGCTGATTACATTATCTCCCAGAAGTTCTCCACTGAAAACTGCTCATAAATGGTCAAAACTGGACCATACTGAAAGCTCAATGTAGAGGGTGCAATGTATATCACCTTCCCAGTGTACAAGGTGTGATGCATACTAAATTGCTACTCTATAGGGTGCGATGGTCGGGAATGGACAAATGGCAGGGACAAAAATGCGAGGTGGAAGATCATGGAATCTTCCAGAAGCTTCCCCTCTGACACTTGCCTCTCTATTTTCGACCAGGGAGTAAGAGATCATCATTCTCCAAGTGGAAGCAGGAACTATCAGAGAGAGGACACTAATCAAGATTCCAGAAGATGACTCACCTCCCTATAATCATCTATATATGGATCCCTCATCACAAAGATCCAGAGGATGGAATTTTGTATCTTATAGAGAAGTGCTGTTGGTTTTCTGGTGTACATTCATAGTGTCGGGTGATCTAAGCTTTGCTTGAGGTGAAGAAGGGCTTTCTAGCTGGAGGATGATGCTGGGTTAGAACATATGGTTGTAATCCTCTTGCTACTTTTCATCTCAATAAAGCTATTCTAGTTTTCCTCCATATTCTTGTGTACTTGTTTATATATGCATTTGTATGGTTAACACACATCTGGTCCTATGTTATTTATGAATATAGATCTTTGTTTCTTTCATAGTAGTATGTTGCTGTGATTCTACAGGTGCTCTTTGAAGCTGGGCAGACGAAGAACAAGGGGCGGACCTCTATCAAGAAGGAAAGGAAATCAAGCACAAGACTAAGTTTGGTCTTCTTGGTTCTCCTCTTGTCTATTTTCATAAAGGAAAACAAAAGTAGACTTTACTTGTTTGTTTCTAAGATAGGCACCCATCTTAGTGGGAATAGCAGCATCCAAGCGGACATTATTCCTGGTAACAAAATGGCAACTCCACTGGGGAGCGACTAGATTTTCTGTTAGTCTATCTATCTTCGTTTCTTTTATAAACTTACAAATGGGAACTAAAGCCAAGCCAGCTAGCCTTCGAACTGCATTTGTTATACAAATGCAAAGTAGATCACTGCTACTTTAGTCTATCTCCGGGTTATGTTTATGAATTAAACAATCGATCTGCAAACAATCTAATTGCCCTAAGTGGTGGCTCTGGTGCATCATTCTCCCAAGGCAATTGTATTCCTGAAATTTCTTCAGAACCATGACACCTGTGTAAAACATGAAGGACATTTTTCTTCCTTGGTCTTTCATGGACAAAACCCTGTCTCCGTTTTCCCAAATTCATCTTCGATTGCTCAGAAACCTCATTTGAGTGAAACATATCCTGATGTGTGGGACAAGGGATTTACCGGAATGAAGCGAAATGAATTGGATAGGGAGCTTCTAAATTCTTGAGGAAATTTTGGGAAGTGTGGTGGGATGTTAGGAATTAGGGGAAAGTGGAATCTCAAAAATTGAGTGAGGGGAAGGGATCCAAAAAGGCAAAACACAGTCCCGACCATAGAAAATTGCTAGGTTGTAGCAAGGAACTAGGGTTTGTATGAAAATGAGGAATTTGGGGAATCTCAGTGATGGGAAGTGTTTGATAAGTTATTTTATGGATAGGGGAAGGTGTATGAACATCAGGATACAAGTTTTTCCCATGATTTGACCATCCAAGAGAAATTAGCTTCAAAACCCTAGGAGAGGGAAATGAACCTTGCCTAGGCACAACTGAAACATGAACAAGGTGTGAAATGACCCAATGGAACTTGACATGATGATGAAAACACTTTAAATGATGGTAGACTCAGTTGAATAGTAACATAGAGTGTCATTTGGACAATTTTGACAAGGGTAAAATCAAGCCCCAGACCTAATGCCTAGTGACCAAATTTTACTTGAAGACTCACTGAAATGATAAAATTTGACCTTGACACCTTAAAATCACTTGTGTAAGAGCATGTTTGATCACTGGAAGAAGACTGCCAAGACTGAATCTAACATAATAAACTACAACAGATAAGGTAGATGGTGTCACTGGTACTAGAAAGTGAACCAAAAAAGGAGGTACTAGAAAGTGAACCAAAAAATGTTGATGCAAACCCGACGTCTTCACTGACCACCATGGTACATCTCTACAAAATGGGAATAACTGATCTGAAGTCAACCATGTGAGAAATTGTTTGATTACTGATCATTGGTGTATAGTATTAACAAATGTGAGACTAGTAACCGATAACGTTGATGAGAGCCAAGGTACCCAATACAAAATAACAAGTGAAAATAAATAGTTGAATTCAAACACTTGGAGGAATCTATCAATCAGGAGACAATGATGGTTTCCCACTTTCAATAGTGAAGGAATCTACCACTGATGACTACAAACCCTAAGGTACTCCCAAATGGACTCTATACCTTGTTCCTAGAGAAACAAGTTGAAGTTGATGGGAAAAGATCTGCTGGAAGGAAGGCATTAAGGCATGCTTCATCAATCCAGTGCGAGTGTAACCCATAGTCCAATAATGTGGAAGGAATCAAACTAAGAAACATATCGTAACCAAAATAAAGCATGTTTCCAGCATATAAAAGATGTATCTAGCACACAGTAAAATCCCTCTGAACCAACCAATAATGAAAGCTGACACAGAGGTAAGGAATCCACCAATAGGGTCAAATGGAAACCATGGTATTGCACAAATCCCAATGTGTGATAACAAAAGCTAACGTCTAACACAAGGGAAACCACTCAGTCAAAGAACCATGATATTGATCGATGCTGGGCACAAGGTGACCTATCAATAATGAAAATAGGGCCAGGGTGGGGATCGAGGTCTACTCTTAGAGAAATTTTCCATAGTTAATAAGAGTAAGGCCCACCATCAAGAAGTCAATGGATACCTTCTCAAACCAGCATGAGCAAAGGACAAAATAGCTAATGTGATAGTGAACATGACTCTAACAGCCAGGGATGACCAACTGAAAATAAGTTAAGAGACACTACAGAAAGACCGACTTAGGTTTACTTCCCTTGAAAAAAATTGTGACTCAAATGTAACAACATGAAAGCATATGATAAATTTGTATAAGTTTGTCATGTAAGAGGCACAAACAAACTCTCCATATGATTGGAAGAGACAACCAACCGGAGGAGTACTGACTCAATAACAAGGTTAAGGTCCTCCTAAGTCAAACTAAAGCCCATCCCAATGGAGGAAAGACTTAAATTTGAGCTTTTTGTTCAAGGGAAACACAACTGACTCTAGCTTCCATCAATCATGGAAGTAATGTCTTGTTCCTGATCTTTTTGGAATATTTATTTTTTTTGTCTTTTTCATATTTAGAAAGCATGAAAAAGAATAAAAGAATGCCTATGGTACAGTGGAAAGAACGAGTGTCCAAATACATATGCGCTAGTTCCTGGGAGGGGAACATCCCTATTCTCAATGCAAGGTGATGAAACGTTCAATGAAACCTAAAGGAATGTTCTTTCCATAGGTTAAAAGGTGTCAAGTTGTAGAGGCTAAGTGATTGCAAGGTTGATTTTGCAAAAGACATGGTCAAAAAGTGACTTAAACATGATTCCAAGTGAAGATGGCTTAAGGCCAAAAGGTACAAATGGTCAACATGCAATGCATCAGTACAACTCAACACAAAGGAGCCTCTAGGGTATAAAGCTAGAAAAATAGCGAAGAAATAAGAGTGAATATTGAACGCACAAGTCATGGCAGGACTAAAGAGGACTCGTGAGCCTACAAAATATAACAGCATGGCCAAAATATGCTAGAAAGGATCTAACTAATATGCCCATGAAAAGTTTGGCTCTACCATCATGTCATGATTTTATAAGTTGACAAGTGAAAATGGTTTAAGAACCAAGACATGATGTGGTGGACCCTATGGCCAAAAATATCGCAGTATGGAAGCTAGTATGCAAAATGCAATGGAAAATGGTATTCCCTAACCTATATGCCAGTGAAAAAATGATACACACAATGATGAGTCTATAGTCATGGAATTGAAGCAATCTCTCAAAATCTCCAATGTATCCTAGAAAATGAACCATCCCAACACTCCAAGCCAAAAAGTTCATAAAGATCATAAAGTTTTAAAAAGAAAAAATGAACTTTAGAAAAAGTGATTTTCATATGTCAACTTAAAAATACTTTTTGACTCACAATTCTTCATTTGTGTTATGAGCAAGTGAGTGAAGGATCTCTGGAGAAAAGAACCAAAGCAAGCTTAATCCACTCGTTCATTTAGCCTTGAATCCTTTAGGTAACGTTCTAACTCATTTTTGATAAGTTTTACTATTTTTTAAATGTTTTGTTGAAAATTTCACTGTGACAATTTAGTTTAAAAATTATGCTTTGGGTACATGTGGGTTGGAAATTTTTGCACCACGTATAGAAAATTTCTACATGTGACTATGTAAATACCGAACCTGCATGTGCACGATTTTAAAATTTGAAACACACTTTTAATGATCTGAAACACATTTTTTTGCAGAATGTCGATTACTTGATGAGAAAGGGAGCATAGTGTGATTGATAATGAAGTGATGAAAGATCCAATTGCATTAGATGCCTTACAATGATGTGGATTATTCAATTTTTTAAAAATGCCAAATATGAAGGCAAATACCAAATTCCTTGAGATGCTAATCCATTACTGGGATCTAGAAGAAGATGCTTTTATTATTGACCAAATGCATCTGAGGATAGAAATAGAGGATATTTAATTTACCACTGGTCTTTCCCTAAGAGGAGAGAGGGTCAACTCAATAGGAAGAATAAGAGGTAATCTCAGTGTGGAGGACTACGTACGCATGTAATGCCGAGGAAAAATCGAGAAGATTGGAACTCAGATTCCAATTAAACATGTAGAAAGCTTAGCCCTAAGAATTCTTCTCTTTACCATTTGTAGAGTGAATGGATCAGCTTCTCTACATTGAGATTCTCAAGATTTGATGAGTCTAGTAGTGGAGTGTCTCATGACAGTTTTTGATTAGTGCACACCTCTCTTAGTCGATATGAAAAAACAAACTATATCTATCCGAAAAGGTCACACAAAGAACTTTGGATATGGAACCATCTTGTGCTCCTTTTTCTTTGATAGGGTACCAGGGCTTTGACCCAAGGTATTTTCCACCATCACTAGCCCAAGGGATCCATGAATGGGTAGATGGGATGATCTAATGAAGAGACTAGGGGGTGGTGAGGTCTGTAGAAACACTTTTGATGACGATTTCATCTCCTAGTGGGAACAACAAGTCATAGTAGTCAAGGACTACCCCTATGTTGGCATGGAATTCACAGGAGATCGAGATCTAGTGCTACCATCGGATGCAGCATGGGGAGCCATAAGTACAAATGTTTTTAATTTTTTAAGATTTAATTTTTTTTGGATTTTAAGTATAAATGAACTGAAAATATTTTTGATGAGACAAATACTTACAAAATTATTTTGATCATGACACAGATGTTGGACTAGTAAGACCTGGGGGTCTACCTCAACATAGGTGTTGCAGAAGATGTGGAGGGAGCCGCAACAAAGAGTTAGAGGACCCTCCATGTTGTCCAGAGAAACTTGGTGAGGTTGACACACCAAGTACCTATGGTAACTATAGAAGACGTTCCAGAGGAGATGCAAAGACGTGTGGTAGGAGTGCCATGCGATTGGGTGTGGCTCTTCCAACTAGTGGAAAATTCCATTGTCTTCTTCCGTGCTCCTCATCTTGAGCAGGACCCATAGATGGATGATCAAACCTTTTTTATTAGACATGATTATGGGCATAAGCCATAATTTTGTAGGACATTTTTGTCCCAATTTTGTATATTATTTGAAAATAAAACTCTATCGATGTACCGACAGTTTACCATGATGATCATATATATACAGATGAATCTTCAATTATATTTTATTTTTAATGTGATGAATGATTTATGTGCCAATCTAATGCTTGATTAACGATAGTATCTACAAATGATTTTTCTGATTGTGGAATATGAATAAATTTGATATAAATAAATGATCTCTGTAATAAACACACTCTCAGAAATTGATGATATAAATAAGGATATCTCACATGAGAGATGTTATTTAATTGAGATACCACTAGTTGTGAATCCAAGTAAACTACTAATGAATCAATACCAAGAGATATTTCCCTAGATAATAAATTAACAATAATGGTATATTTGAAAACATTATTTGAAGCAAGACCAATACATATGCCTCTTGAAACCAACAACTGGCCAGATGGATAATAAATCACCCAAGCTACGGAAGGAAGGTTCTGAGTGTGTCTACTAGCACCATCGACAAACCATAGATATATAAAATCATCCATCAATACCTGCCAAATCATATCAAAAGTATCGACATCACTACGAAATCAATACATAGACATGCACAAATATACAATATTTACAATCAAGCAAATGCTAGGGAAAAGCCTAAGAAAAATACATTTTAAGGTAGAGCCCATTTTTGGGCTCCGCCAACTCGTTTCCCTCAAAATCAACTAACTTATAAGCTCCCTTTTTCAAAACATTTTTGACAATGAAAGAATTGTACCAAATAGATTTAAACTTTCCTACCACTAAGGCATTTTTTTTTGTCATAAACCAGGACAAGGCCACCTTCAGAGAAAACTATAGGATGGATAGCCTTATCATATTGAGATTTAACTCTCTTTTTATGAGCTTTGTTGGTTATGGCTGCATCTTAACGTTGCTCATTGATGTGTTCGAAATGAATGAGGCGTTCTTTGATACTACAAGTATCTGGAATAAGTTCAACAACTAATTTAAGGGGAGTAATTTCACATTCCACGGGAAAAATGATTCCAAACCATAAAGTAGTTGAAAAGGAGTAAAACTGGTAGTAGTCTTGATTGAAATTCGTTATTCCCAAAGTGATGGATATAAGATACTGTGAAAATTGGATCGAGCTTTGTTAATTATCTTTTGCGGGATGAATTTTAGGGATTTATTCATGGCTTCAACCTACCCATTGGCCTGAGGATAATAAGGAGATGAATTCTCTTGCTGGAAACCCAATTTAAGAGCCAATTTAGACATCATCTGATTCTGAAAATGACTACCATGCTGAGTGATAATCTCTTTAGGAATACCAAACTAGGAAATGACTTGATTGAAGAGAAACATGGCTAATGTTTCACCATCATTATTGAAAGTGGGCATAGCCTCAACCCACTTAGTAAAGTAGTCGATAGATACAATTACATAATTGTGATTTCCCGTCGAAGGCGGATTGCAATTAGTAAAATCAATACTCCACATCATAAATGGACCGATAGTGATAACAAGGAAAAGTAGAGCTCCATGGGTGCACATATTATGAGTATAAAATTGACAAGGGTGGCATCTCTTGACCACTTCAATACAATCCTTGAATATCGAAGGGCAAAAGTAGTAGCACACAAAACTTTATGGGTTGTTTCAAGCCCAGATAGATGACCACCACAAGCTCCACTATGGAGATCATTAATCATAGACTCAGATTTCTGTAATGTTAAACAACGTATAAGGATTGAATCAATCTCGTGATGATATAAAGTGTCACCTATAATCATATAGCTTTTAGCTGGGTGACATAACTTTCTACAATCATCCTTTGAAAAAGTGAGTGGAAACTTCAAAGTCTAGAGATATATAATGATATCTCTATACCAAGGATATTGTGAGGAAATAAGCAAAAGATGTTCATCAGGAACGATTCTTCATAAATGTTTTCTTCCTCACAGAGAAACTCTAAGATCAATTCTACAAATACTAAGGATTTCTTAGACTTAGCTGACATAATTTGAGATTGAACTCTTGTAAAATGGCAATCCATCTATTGTATTTTCCCCCAATCACTCGCCTGTTGAGAACAAATTGAAATGGATTGAAAGCTGCTAAGATGAAAGTTTTTGGAAGCAGAATATAATGTCTAAGTTGTTAGACAACATGGATAGCTGCCAATGATAATTTCTCAATGGGAGAATAGTGCAGTTCAGGACCCATTAAGGCTCAGCTCAAATACTAAATTACGTCCTCATTGAAAGCATCATCTTCCTGAATCAAAACCATACCAATGGTTGATTATACTGTAGTGAGATATAAAAGGAAGTCTCTGCTATAATCAGGTGGAATCAACAAAGGAGCAGAGGTTAATTATTTTTTCAAAGCATCAAATGGGTGTTGCATGAAATCATCCCATAGAAATTGGACCCCTTTCTTAAGAAATATCATTAATCCTTTAGTAGTCTTGACATAATTAGCTATAAATATCCTTAATAAATTGGCTTTTCCTTGAATACTCTGAAGTTGATGAATAGAGGATGGGGGAGGCAACTGAAGTATTGCCTCAACCATGAAGGGATCTACCCGAATACTTTCATTAGAAATAATGAATCCCAGAAACTAGCCTGATATGATGACGGAAAGACACTTATTTGGATTCAACTAGATTTTAGAGAAACGACATCGTTCAAAAATTAATCAAAGATGCTTGGGATCATCAATTTTCTTTCAAGAGCAAGCAACTAAATTATCCAAGTAATCTTTGATAACATGTTTGATACCATGAAAATCATATGACATGGCCCACTAAAATGTAGCTACAACATTTTTAAGGCCAAAAGGCATCTTCTTATACGCAAATGTACCACAGGGGAAAATAAAATATGTCTTATGTTGATCTTCCTGACGAATAGTGATTTGATTATAACTAGAAAATCCATCCATAAAAGAGAAAATATCATTACCTGCACACTCATCAATAATCTTATCAATAAAAGGTGTCAGGTAATTATCTTTAGGACAAGATGATGAGCCTTGGTATTATAGCAAGTATGTTACAACTCCCATGGCTACCGACTTCTAATTATCAACCTCGGGTTCGTACAAACTTAACTATATGTGCAGCATACAATGTGTCCTTCCTTTTCTATCATGATGTAATGGAGTGCATGTATTGAAATCAAACTCTAAACTAAATGCAGAAAATGAACTGAAATCGAAACCCTAACTTATTGCAAGAAATAAAGTACAAGGAAAGAAACATATTCTAATTGCATAAAGGTCATGAAATAAATGTAAAAGAAACATAACTTAACCCTATTTATCACATGTGATGATTTAAACTAACTGAGCATGGAATCTGATCTATAGAGTGCTAACTGTAGTGTGAATGAATAAATATAAAATAACTTTTTCCTTTTTATCTTTTTGCTTGAAAAATGCAAATTCTAATCTTGCTTGGTTCTTTGGTAGGGGAGAAAGGTGTGGAGGAAAAGGAGTACAATGGTTCAGATGGCTTGGAGGGTAGGTGGGGGCCTAATCCTAGCTTCTAGTGATAATTTTCTCAATTTAGGCTCAAAGTAGGCCACTACATGTTTTCCTACAGGATGTCTACAGGATCCCCTGTTTTATTGAAAAAACAGGCCGAAAGCTTAGGAAATGGTCTAGAAGGTGGAATGGAGCTTGGGAAAGGTGGATAATGGAAGAATAAGGTATGGAGGTGGTGGACATTACCCAGAACTCAAGCAAGGGCTTCAAGATGGGTATATTTGCTCAATGGAAATAACATGTTTTGCTTATGAAACAAGAATTTAGATAGAGCTTTTAGTGGATTTTGGCAACATGGGTGGATGAGGCTTGGATGAGGC
Source organism: Pinus taeda (assembly GCA_000404065.3). Lineage (NCBI taxonomy): Eukaryota > Viridiplantae > Streptophyta > Pinopsida > Pinales > Pinaceae > Pinus > Pinus taeda. The sequence continues at coordinate 40,454 of APFE030604637.1, forward strand.
GAATGAGGTAAGGTATCCTTGCAAAAACACACATTATTGTCTACATCTTTCCAAGCATTTATCTATACATGGGAAATATTCACTAAATAATGGAAATTTTCTAGTTTAAAAATTAGAAATTTGAGAACTAGTGAGCTAGTAAATCTATCAAATGCCCAAACTAATCAAGTGAAAATTCAATGGGGTGAATTTTTTTAGTAAATATAAATTTTTATTTTATCTAATGCAAGTGGAACCAACTTGATTGAATCTTGCTAGCATGCTCTAAAAAATAGTAGAATTTATTGTTCTTTGCTACCAAGGAGTTCCAAAAATCAAGATTTTGGAATAAGAAGACTAATCCAAGTAGCTCAATGATTAATATGACCTTCAAAATATTTTCCAAGGATGAATGATGCTTGTGATCTTGAAAAATAAATTACATCAACTATTTAACCCAATCCTACAACAAGAAATCATTAATACTAAATGCAGAAATAGAAAGAAACAAGAACACGAGATGCATGTGAATAAGAAGTGAAAAGAATAAAAACAAATGATACAAAAGGGCTCTGAGGCTCCTGGGATGGCCAAGCCCAAGGAAACTTAATAAATTATAGAGGAGAACAATATTTAGAAGTTTAACATGACACCAACCTTCATTATTTTCATCAATACAATTACATCCCTGCAAGCAAATACAATGGTGCTGCAAAAATATGAGTTCTCTCCACAAGAAGACTAATAAAATCTACCCCTAGAGGCAAATTCGACTTGGTACTTATGCAAAATGATTATGAATCATTCCCCATTAAAGTAGGAATATTTCCCCTCCAAAATCCCTTGATTAGTGGATTTGGTTCCCAATACTAATACCTAGGAACCTGTATTAAATGATAGGGAACACATTCCTAGATTTTCTCAATCATTTGATTTCCACAATATGTGCCAAAATTCCAAAATATATTGTTGATTTATTAATTAATATTCATCCTCTTGTAGTAGAGAGAAAGTCCCTAAATTATCTCCTCCTCCAAATATTCATAATCTGCCCAATATTCTCGTAATATTCGACAAAAATAAATAATATTAGGCACAAATATGCAATTATTCATAAAACTTCTTAATGAACATATTAAAGTTAAAAATACATTATCTAATGCAAAAATAAAGGTTTAATATATTTAAGGATTTTTATATGGGCTTTAATTTATTTTTAATTTCGAGGCATGGGCCTTAATTTATGTCTAATTTAGAGGCGCATCATACCCCCCTACTAAAGTGTTGTTCATCCTCTGAGCTACTTAGTGATGTCATTGTGCCTCATTCATGACCCTAGTGGCCTCTCTCTTGTGTATTCCTCAGTCCTTTCTCTTAAGAATCCTGGTTGTAAATTTTGCAAGGACAAGCCAAAAAATATATGTGTGCATAGAAAATCACTGTTTCTTGAGACCATTAGCTTGCCTTCTTCTTTTAATTTGTGACCTAGATGAGTGCCTAATGGTGTTGGAGTTTTCTATTTTGATTAGGTCTCTCTTAGGCACCACCTTTTTCTTTTTTTGTTTTAGCATCATTTGTTCCTTTCTTCTTTCTTGTAGCAACATTTTGTTTTCCTGTAGAAGCCATTCCTTCTCTTTTAGAGTCTTTTAACTATATGGGAGTGATGAGAAATGATGTAGATGGTTTGGAGGATGTTGCTATGGCTTAGAGGGAGTAGTGTAGGTTTTTGAAAATGGAGAGGATGCTTTGTCTGTTTTCTTTTTTTCAAGAAATTTTCAACGTGAGATAGAGTGTAGGGTTTGTTCTTGAAATTATGAAATGGGATGGATGAATGATTGATAGATAGTGAATATGAAGTGGATGGAGGGGTTGGAGGGGTTGGAGTTCTATGGTGACTTGGCCTTTCCAAAAATGTCTTCTTTTAACTGTTGTCCCCATTCATTGAAATAATCACCCTTCATAATTTGACTTCTCCACATTGCATAAGTGAATTAGTGAGATGAAATTAACTAGTTGAAAGTGGTCGAGACTACTGACCCATCCTTAGCTTATAAAACCTCATCTCTTATGAATTGACAATAAATTTCTAACTATAATATCCTCATGAGAAGAGGTCAAGAATATTGCATCCCTGTACCTACCTAATGGTTTTTGGAGAGACATGCATGCTGCTGCTGAGTTGATGTTGTTGTGGTACTAATGACTCAAGTACATCTTCTTAACTACCATTTTTTCTTTCTTGTTGATCTAATTTTGTTGATGGGTTGTCTTCTTGTTGATGTGTAGGTGTTGGGTGACCTATGTCAACCTTCCCTAAAGAATACATGACCTTTTTACCCATTTCTCCAATCATATTGCCTCTTCTAGCTTCTTTTCGGCCATCTTGTAGAGATCTTGTAGTAATTCAGGACAACCTCCTTGTAGCATACTTGTTTTTTGAATATCTCCCAAATGGTATAATGGATTGACCTAAAATTTGTTGAGCATGTTTCCATCATCATTGTGTACCTCCCCATAAAACAATATTGGCCAATGGAGGCACAAATCTCAAGAAAAATAAAATATGGCTAAAGGTGATGGAAGTCGACTGCTTTGAAACCATGCACTGGAATTTTCTGAAAATACTTGGGAATTTTACCATCATCCATATGCATCACCCCATGAAAAAACGTTTTAAATGGATGCATGAATATCGAGAAAATTAAAAATGGTTGTAGGTGATGAAGGCCTATTTCTCAAAAACTGTGGACTGGAATTTGCTGAAATTGCTTGAGCATGTTATCATCATCGATATGTATCTCGCCCTGAAACATATTGGAAAATGGATCCATGGCTTTCAAGATATGGAAAAAATAGTTTTATTCTCTATGCATTTCGTTTTCTGTAGTAAAACAAAGCCTTCTTCTAGTATTTCATAACAACAAGGAAAATGAGTTGTAAAATTTTGAGAATGATGGGTATATGGTTGACATAGATGAGGATGATGGATTTTCATGGCCTTGGTAATGTTGGAGCATTTGAGGAAAGAAGGAGAAAGTCAAAATTTGACTTCTTTTGACTATGTTTGACCTATTTTTCTCTTTTGTTGGTGCCAACTTGTTTTTTTTCTTGTAGATGTTGTAGGGCACCTACCTTCATCACTAAGATACATGGAGCACATTTTTTTTTCCTCTTTTTTTTCTTCTAGCCCTACTGGCTGCATCAATGAGCTTTCCAACTAGTAGGTTTGCCTAGGTGCCTCAGAGGAGGTTTTCACCTAGAATCTTTTCTTTTTCTCTCTTTTTTTCTCTTTTTTCCAACCCATTGACTGCCTCATGGAGGTTTTCAAGCAATGATCCAATCTCAGGTGCCTCAAAGGAGGTTTTCGCCTGAGATTTTATTTTCTCCTCTTAATTTTAGTTTAATTTTTTTTCTACCCTACCTTGCTTGAAAAAAAAAATTACTTTCAAGTATAAGAATATTTCCAATGGAGCCATGTGCACATCAAGATGACAAAGAAAATGATGTGTAGGCTTGAAATGTATGCTTTAACATGTACCTGAATTTGAGAGACCAAATTCTTTGACTTTGATGGTATCAAGCACAATTGAAGAAGAGAGTATTGTTGCAACTTAGTGACTATTTGGAACCATCTTTGAATATAATTGTGATGCCCCTGGTCAAATTGCTGATTTGGACCATCTTGGATGTATTCTTCTTCCATGACCTTCAAATCTTCCTTTTTTGTTGATTGTTCTCTTGAACACATGGAGAATTTGATGGTAACCATGAGGGGGATTTCTCAATATCTTGTTTTATTATCTTCTCTTCATCAAATGCAACCCATGATCCTTTGGTATTCTCATTTGAATATTCTTCTTTTGGATATGGTCCTTCAATGATATCAAGATAATTTCTTTTTTGCAATGCTCTTTCTGAACTATGGTGAATACCATTTAGCTCAAGAGCAGATGTTTGGAATTGTTGTACCTCAGCATTGTAAGTCAGCTAAGCTACTCCAATGTGTGGTTTTGAAAATGGTGGTACAAGTAGTTGAGTGGGAGTGGATATCTGAGATGGATGTGATTGGGGTTGTGGTGTAGGTGTAGGTGAATGGTAGGGATAACATGGAGTTGGGTATGGAGGATATTGAGGAAAATATTGAGGATATTTTGAATGGCTCCCATAATCTCCTTTCCAACCTTCTTTCCAAGATTGGTCTTGGGGTTGAGATGGCCAATGTGGTAAAGCAAATGGTGTGCTCCAATTACTTTGAGGTGGATATGCATAACCTTGAAATTGTGAATTAGGCTCTTGCATCATACTAGGTTGACTAGGATTCCATGGTCCTCTTAGAGCTACATAACATAGCAGCTTTGGTGATTGACTTGCTCCATTATCCTCTTGGTAAAATTCCTTCAATTTTGGTAATGATGGACAATATTTAACATCATGTGATTCTGCATGGACAACACAAATATCAACATCTTCTTTTTCTTCATATTTCATTCTTAACATTTCCACTTGTTCACTTAGATTGCTAAGAATTTTTGTTTTAAAGTTACCAAGAAATTTTTCAAGTTTAGCTTCACTTACCTATCTTGATGTTGATTGACTTACTCTTTCCCTGCCTCTTGATATGTGTTTTCATGTTTCGCAAATTTCTTCAAATGATAATTGCTATGCATCACCTTTACTCATGAGATCAAGGAGATTAATCCATTCATCCCTAATTGTTCAAAGTAAGAGGATTTTTAGTGTGTTGGGTCCTAAATGATGTATTTTTTCCCTCTTAATATTACACATGAACCTATGTATTAGATCCTTTAAAATCATATTCCTTTTGATTAATTCTTAATATTTCTTCTTCAAGTTCATGATCTTTATATTTTTCTAAAAATATATTTTCAATATCATTCCATTATCTTATTGAATTTGTCCCTAAATTCATGAACCATTTAAGAGCTCTATCCTTCAATGTTGTTGGAAACAATCTCAATTTTTGAATGTTTAACAAGTAACCATAAGATCTATAAATAATTTCAAATTCAAGAGAAATGTTTCTGGATCCTCTGACCTTAGATGATGAAATTTTGGAACAAAATATGGAGGTATGTTCTTCATGTGCACATTAACATCAATATCTTGAATGGGAAATCCAAGAGGATCTTCCTCATTTTTATCATCTCCATCCATTTCTTCTACATTCTTTTCCATATTCTTCTCTACTTGCAAAATTTAATGGTGATGTGACACTTACTACACCACATGATCAAATGGGGGGGGTGGGTTGGCGTTGGAGATTTTTTTTGTTTTATGTTTGAATGAAAACACTAATGAAATGCACTTTTCCATTTTTGAAAATCAATTATTTTTTGTTTTTGCAAAAAGAAAAAATAAATGAATCAATTAGGGAAGAAAACAATGCATACTTTGACACCTCCCTGACAATGACACCAAAAGGTGATGAGCCTCAGTACTGCAGCAAGAATGCTGCAAGTCCCAAGGCTACCAACTTTTAATTATCAACATGGGGTTCATAAAAAATTAAGAGGTATCAGCACTATATGTGCATCATACAATGTGTTCTTCCTTTGCTTTCATGATATAATGGAGTGCATGTACAGAAATCAAACCCTAAACTAATTGCAGAAAATAAACTAAAATGGAAACCCTAACCTATTACAAGAAATAAAGTACAAGGAGAAAACATATTCTAACTTTTAGGCCCCTATACTACTAGTGTAACCCCTTATTTTTATTAGTACAACCCCCTTATTATATTGATGTACCCATGTAGTGCCCATATTGTCACTATTGTGCCCCATAGAAGCCCACCATTGTTATTATTGTGCCCTTACATTATTATTGTTTTATGTCGGCTCGGATTATATTATGACCCCTTAGACTCCTATATATAGAAAGGAGGTCTTTTCATTTGTATCATCCAAGAATTTCTCATTTGGTGTAATGTAAAGGAGGTTGCCCCCTCGAAGAGGCTGAATTCTAAGGCGTTGATCTCTCTTTTCTATCTTTTTGTGAGCTAGTTTCATAACATTTGGTATTAGAGCTTTGTATTCTAGGGTTTCGCTGCTCCAAACAGGTCATCGTGGAATTTTCGCTATAACTTTTTTTCTACGAAATTTCATAAGCTAAATAAAAAACCCATTTGAGAAGAAATTGCACTGATCTCGGGTCCAAATTTCAGAGCTGTTCGTGCTATATTTGTAGAGATATGATCTGAGGAAGTTGGTCTTCTTGCAGACTCCTAAATTTCCTTCCAAACAGGTGACCTGCGGAAACTCGTCATAACTTTCTCTCTGAGCATCAAATTGAAATTTTGTAAGAAGGTACAGAAAGAGGATGGACTGTAGTTTCTTGTATATATTTTTCAGTGCCAAAGGTCGAAACAGTGACATGTGGCACTTCATACGAGTTCGCTTTTCTGGAAAGATCTATAATCAGGTCATCTTCGGAGATTGTGCATAACCCTTTCTTGGAGAATCCAATTTGGATCAGACTGGTGGCATTGGAATGAGGACATAGAGAGCTACTACAGATCACAATTTCAGAGCTTAATGATCCGAAAGTACAGAGTTATAGTTGTTTCAAGATCGAGCTCCTAAAATCAAGAAAAAGCAAGATGAGGAAGTTTGATGGCAAGGATCCGGTAAATTGGACACTTCAGATGGAGCAATATTTTGATCTACATGGTGTACCACTGTTACAAAAGGTATGTATTGCATCTCCATATTTATAATCGGATCAATTTTTATGGTATGAAGGGCTTTGTTCTCGTAAACAACTTGTTACGTGGTTAATTTTCATGGAGGAAATGATAGCACATTATGAGGATACAAAGAGCAACACCACAACAATTGGAAAGAGTAAAAGGGCTTTTTGACATAGTGGAAAGAAAAATTATGCAAACCAGGAAGCATAGCCCTCACAACTATAAATATGGAAGTGTTGTTTCTCCTAGCCTTCCACAACCTACAAGGGTTACACCACAACAATTGGAAGAAAAAAGAGAAAAAAGGCTTTGTTATAATTGTGATAGCAAATGCACTAAAGGTCATAAGTGTGCTGAGAAGAAATTATTTTACATAGAATATGAAGAGGAGGAATAAAAGGATCAAGAAACATCAAAAGAAGAGGATATACGCTAGGACCCCACCCCAGAGAAAGAAGAAATGAATCAGATGATATCTTGTAAAGCATTGGCAAGAATTACCACTCCTCAAACTCTCAAGATAGAAGGACACATCAAGAAGAAAATGGTGCAAGAAGTGAAAGATCACATTGAGAAAGAAGAAATGAATCCAACCATATCTTGTAATTCATTGCTCGAAATTACCACTCCTCAAACTATCAAGATAGAAGGACATATCAAGAAGAAAAATGTTCAGGAAGTGAAAGATCACTTCGAGCATCAAGAAAAGAATCTGACCATATCTTGTAAAGGATTGGAAGAAATTACCATTTCTCAAACTCTAGAGATAGAAGGGCATATCAAGAAGAAAAAAGTTAAACCAGTGAAAGATCACATCGAGCATCAACAACAAGTTCTCCAACTTTTAAACGATAATTCCACTTCGGTGCAAAATCAAACGAAACAATAGGTAGATCAACATCGCAGTGAAAGATGTTTTGATGTAGGTGATTGGGTATTTTTACTGCTACATCTCAAGCAAGCTATTTATGAGAAGGAAATTTTGGCAATACTGCATGCACTTAAAAAATGGCGACCTTACCGAATGGGAAGACTCTTCAAGGATGAGGATGTAGGAGCATTGTTTTGTGCTATTTCTATTATCCAACCAGATTGGATAGATGAAGCAAGGGATGAATGGAACAAGGACGAAGAAGTATGGCCACTTATTCAAAAGTTGCAAAATATCCCAATTCAAACAATATTTCCAAAAATTGAAGAGGAAGGAAAAATCATATTGGAACCTAGAGCAGTCACAGAAACAAGAACTCGACAGCTATGAAATGGATCAATTTCAGAGTATCTCATCAATTGGAAGAACTTACCCGCTGAATATTCCACATGGGATGACAAGAATTTTATACAGAAGCATCAAGAACTACTCAAGCATTGAGGACAACGCTTTTTGAAGGAGAGGGGCATGTTAGGCCCCTATACTACTAGTGTAACCCCTTATTTTTATTAGTACAACCCCCTTATTATATTGATGTATATTGCCCATATTGACACTATTGTGCCCCATAGAAGCCCACTATTGTTATTATTGTGCCCTTACATTATTATTGTTATGTCGGCTCATATTATATTATGACCCCTTAGACTCCTATATATAGAAAGGAGGTCTTTTCATTTGTATCATCCAAGAATTGCTCATTTGTGTAGTGTAAAGGAGGTTTCCCCCTTGAAGAGCCTGAATTCTAAGGCGTTGATCTCTCTTTTCTATCTTTTTGTGAGCTAGTTTCATAACACTAACTAGATGAATCTACAGAAGAGATATCAGATGTGACATAATGCTATGTAGGGCAGTTTCAAGGAATCAGAGTATTGTTGGAAAAAAGCAAAGAATTGCAGATTAGTATTCACAGAATGAAGAAAGAGAGGTATATGCAGGTTCACCATTGACCAAGCTACGTATACACGTAGGTTAACAGAACAAAAGGAGCGTATAATGTACACACACACTTTCACAGAAAGAAAAGTGCATATACCTTGGAAAACTAAGTTCTGGTTCGAAGTATTTGGTCTGAGGTATTGAGAAAGGCCTCAAAATATAAAAGGAGGAGAAGATCATTAGGCCAGGACACACAGGCATTGAATATCTGATGAAGTGTAAGATCTAGTATGCAGGTTATTGGGTTATGGTGCATTGTTGGATATGAACCAAGGAGGAACCTTAGCGGCTGATGGAGGATAAGATCTAATGATGGAGCATGATCTTAAGGCGTAAAATGAACTATCATTATGTGTTTTTGCTCATGAATATTCTAGATCTGAATATTGACGCATTTATTATTCTGTAAATGATATGATCTAGGTATAACTAAAGTCTAGTATAGCTGCAGAATTATGAATTAATATTTGTAGATGTATACGTTGGTTGGCTTTGAGGAAAGCGCATGTACACGTAGGTTCAACACATCAAAGTAGCGTATACCTTATAAAATATGTTTTAGTTGCTTTTGTTTGCTATTGCTGAGTTTTGGGTTCTGGTCTGGGTTCTGGTTACTGTATTCTGGTGATAGTATTCTAAATGATTAGATTGATGGATTGTCAAAGTGATTGATTGATTCGGTTGTGGTTGGTTCAAAAGGTGATTGGTTGATGCAGATATATTTAATGATTGAATTAGATTTATGATGTTGTTGATGGATACAGTCTGAAAATTTATGAAACATGGTCCCTGGAAGAAAAAGAGAAGGTCCTAGCCTTCTGTAGGTCAGCACCTACGTACGAAGTAAACGTAATGGCTAGTACAAGAGCTAGGGGGTTGTAGCTCCCTTCCAGTAGAATATGGTGAATGAGAGAAGGTTGTAGCCTTTTGTAGGTAGAAGCCTGCATACTGGTATAAGACTACACCAGTATAAAAATTGTAAACAAAATTTTCTTATTATTAAAAGAAGATAGAGACGACAACAGCAGGTGGTTTTCACCCACATTGGGTCTCCACCTTATATCTTGGTGTTCATGTGTGTTGCTTTAATCTATTTTTACTGCATTGTCTAATGAATTCCTGATATACTGATTAAAGTTCAATACACGATAATTTGGGTAAATCAAAAGATCTCTGCATATATGCTGGTTGTATTAAGAATAGTTGCATATACACTCTAGTTCATGCATATACAGATGTAGATTGGGTAGGAAGTGTTGATGATAGAAAAAGAACTAGTGGTGGTGCATTCGATATGGGTTCCAAGTTAGTGTTTTTCTTTAGCAAGAAACAAAGTTCAATTGCATTATCTACAGCTGAAGCAGAATACGTGGCTGTTGCATCTTACTGCACACAACTACTTTGGATGATGCAAACCTTGCAAGACATTTAGATCACATGTACTCCACCTATCTCCATTCTATGTGATAATACAAGAGCCATCAGTATTTCAAAGAATCTAGTCATGCACTCCAAGACCAAGCACATACCCATCAAATATCATTTTCTACATGAACAAGTTCTTGAACAAAAGGTCAAACTGGAGTATGTTCCCTCCAAAGAATAGGTTGTTGATATATTCACTAAACCACTGCCCAAAGAGACATTTGAATATATCAAACAAAAGTTGGGAGTAGTTGCTACATCATCCTACTGTTAAATCCTATTTTCTTCAAAGAAAGGTGGTTATACACAAGTTTCATAAAGCGTAGTCATGTACATACGCGGGTTTTTCTGGGCACAGTCACGTATCTATTGGTTTGAAGGAAAGCAGTGGGCCAAACAAAAAAAATGGGGGGTCTGCTATGGCTTTGTCAATTATCTACTCTGTTGATAATTATTTCACTCTGCTGATAACATGTGGAAATATATTGGTTCTCATAAAGTTGTTGATAAATTGATGAATATCTAATTGATGATGATTCTTTGATATCTCTTATTGACATATGCAATGACCAGATCTAACAGTGAACAGGCGGAACATGTTCAGGGCGAGAACATGATTGATGATAGTTTGAGAACTAATGATTGACATATACTAGTCTGGATGTTGATGGACAGATGTTGTTGATGGTACAGATCATATGATAGTTGTTGATGACTGTCATGGTCTTGTTTAAAAATTTGGTCTCTATTTGTAAAGGTCATGAAAAGATCTAATTTGTAACCCCACTATGCATGGGATGGATGATGTAATGTTTCTTTTTTTTTATATATATCCCCACTTGGTTGGGTGGATGAGTCAAATTTGGTATATCCCCACTTGGTTGGGAGATGGATGTATGTATGAGTCTTTGGTGATAAGAAGTTCATTTGTGATGTATGTATAGAGTCATGTTGTTCTTTTATAACATATTTTTGTAAACCTTTCTTATGCTCAAGGGGAACATGGACTCGATCATGGGATCTCAATCAGCGCACTTCAACATATCAGAGAATTCAGCATGCACTTAGGGGGAGCATGACCCTTTTCCCTTGATGTCAAAGGGGGGGAGTGACTTGGTGTGATTGTTGTTGCCATCAAGTCCAAAGGGGGATATTGTTGGCATTATGATGTATGTGTTGTACTTGATGGCAACCCACTTGTATCAGATCAACTCACAACAACTCACTTGTATATGGTAACTAGATGAATCTACAGAAGAGATATCAGATGCGACAGAATGCAATGCAGGGCAGCTTCAAGGAATCAGATTATAGCTAGAAAGAAGCAATGAATTGCATATCAGTCTTCACATAATGAAGAAAGAGAGGTATACGCAGGTTCACCATTGACCAAGATGCATATACATGTAGGTTAATAGAACAAAAGGAGTGTATAATGTACACATGCACTTTCACAGAAAGAAAAGTGTGTATACCTTGGAAAGCTAAGCTTTTTTCTGAATGATCCATACTTTAAACAGGAACACGACAAATTACAGAGATAACCATAAACACAGATATGCAGTGGAAATAATACTTCATTTCATTAATGTAAAATACTGAAATATGCTTACAAACAGTAATGGAAATAAACCAGCTAGGGCGATGGTAGCTTATCTCTGAGAAGAGATGTGGTGGTTACATGCCTCTGAACTGTGTTACAATGAGGCTCGAAGGCCTATTTATTATTCAGAAGCAATGGAAAACCCTTAACATCCAAAACCTAACCCTAGAAGATGAAACGCCAAATTGTGGGCCTCGTTTGGGTAAATTGGTACATCAACTTCCCAGGGTCATAACTTTGGCATACAGTCTCCATTTGACGCATACAATAGCTTGCTAGAAATATCTATCCAAGCACTACCACTTTGGGAAGGGAAACATCGATCCATGGACCCATGTTGCCCCCAGATTTCCCAAACAAACGTTGTTTAGGGCCTCAAAACGGCTTCGAAAGTTCAGGACCCGAAAAACGGCTAAAAATAGTAAACTGTGCTACAATTTAGGAAACTAAAAAGACTAAAAGAGAAAGTTGTGGGGGTCCAAATGGGATAGGTCGGTGGCCACCAACATCCACCTGGATCATTCCTCCCCCTTAGGAAGCAATGGTCCCCACTGCATTGAGTTCCTCCCTGAGATGAGGAAGCTTCTACTGAGCTAGGTCTCTAATGAGCTATTATGCAATCTCTAATGTGTCCAGAAATGGTGGGAATCATGGTCGATGATGGTCCACGTTGAACACTCGGTGCAAGCAAAGGAATGGAGGAATGTTGTGCTTCAAAGCATTGTTTCCCGTAGCCTTGGTATTGGTGTAAGGACCATGTCGAAGTGGTCTGAGTTTTTGATGGGTTCTAGTAAGGCATTCTCTCTGTAGATGTAACCAAACTTTTTCGCCCACTTGAAACTTGTGTGGTACCCCTATGGGTGAGGAGAAGTTGTTCCTATGTTCTGTCATGACTGTATCCCTCTGTTGCTGCTACTGCGTGGAGGAACCTTTGGGGGCAACATGCCTCTGAACTATGTTACAATGAGGCTCGAAGGCCTATTTATTATTGAGAAACAATGGAAAACCCTTAACATTCCAAAACCTAACCCTAGAAGACGAAACACCAAATTGTGGGCCCCGTTTGGGTAAATTGGTACATCAACTTCCCGGGGTTGTAACTTTGGCATACAGTCTCCATTTGACGCGTACAATAGCTTGTTAGAAAGATCTATCCGAGCACTACCAATTTGGGAAGGGAAACATGGTCCATGGACCCACGTTGCCCCTAGATTTCCCAAAAAAAGTCATTTAGGACCTCAAAACGGCTCCAGAAGTTCAAGACCCGAAAAACTGCTAAAAATAGTAAATTGTGCTACAATTTAGGAAACTAAAAAGACTGAAAGAGACAGTTGTGGGGGTCCAAATGGGATAGGTGGGTTGCCACCAACATCCACCTGGATCATCGAAGTATTTGGTCCATGGTATTTTGATCCATGGTATTGGTCCTTGGTATTTGGTTTGAGGTATTGATCCTAGGTATTTGATCCAAGGCATTCTTCCTAAGTAGTTTTGGTCCATGGTATTGAGAAAGGCCTAAAACTATAAAAGGAGGAGAAGATTATTAGGCCAGGACATACAAGCATTTAATATCTGGTGAAGTGTGAGATCTAGTATGCAGGTTATTGGGTTATAGTGCATTGCTGGATCTGAACCAAGGAGGAACCTTAGCAGTTGATGGAGGATAATATCTAATGATGGATCAGGATCTTAAGGCATAAAATGGACTATTATTGTGTGTTTTTGCTCATTAATATTCTAGATCTGAATACTGATGCATATATTATTTTGTAAATGATATGATCTGGGTATAACTAAAGTCTGGTATAGCTGTAGAATTATGAATTAATATTTGCAGATGTATAAGCTAGTTGGCTTTGAGGAAAGCACGTGTACACACACGTTCAGTACATGAAAGTAGTGTATACCTTATAAAATATGTTTTAGTTGTTGTTGTTTACTGTTGCAAAGTTCCGGGTTTTGGTCTGGGTTCTGGTTACTGTATTTTGGTGACAGTATTTTGAATGATCAGATTGATGGATTGTCAAAGTGATTAATTGATTCGGTTGTGGTTGGTTCAAAAGGTGATTGGTTGATTCAGATAATTTAATGCTTGAATTACACTTATGATGTTGTTCATGGATCCAGTCTAAAAATTTATGAAATGTGGTCCCTGGAAGAAAAAGAGAAGGTTGTAGCCTTCTGTAGGTTGATACCTATGTACTAAGCAAACATAATGGCTAGTACAAGAGCTAGGAGGTTGTAACTCCCTTCCAGTAGAAGCTGGAGAATGGGAGAAGGTTGTAGCCTTCTGTAGGTAGAAGCCCGTGTACTAGTATAAGACTGCACCAGTACAAAAATTGTAAACAGAATTTTCTTATTATTAAAAGAAGACAAAGACAACAACAGCAGGTTGTTTTCACCCACATTGGGTTTCCACCTTATATCTTAGTGTTCATGTGTGTTGCTTATGTGTAATTCTTTAATCTTTTTTATTGCACTTTCTAATGAATTCCTGATACACTGATTAAAGTTCAATACATGATAATTTGGGTAAATCAAAAGATCTCTGCATATACGTTGGTTGGATTAAGAACAGTTGTGTATACATGCTAGTTCACTGAGCTGAGGTAGTGTATACAAATTAGTTTTGAAAATTAAAATATTGATCTGATAATACTAATTCACCCCCCCCCTCTCAGTATTATTTCCAACAGTCAAGCTAGGAGTAACTCCTCAAAATAAAATTTGTTTATTCATTTAGATTGGTCATAGTTATATACATGAGGGCGTGACTCTTGGGTTCGTCTCCAAATGACTCTTCCTTTTCCATTATTTATTATTTACACTAGTTACAACTGTTCACCCAATCCCCGTGATTAGGTGTTAAGATTCTCCCCCTTAATATGAAGGGATGTTGGTGAGTCCATGCATCATTTTGAATCTTTCAAGCTTTTCTCTTCCAAGTTATTTGTTGAAGATGTCTATAATATGCTCATTAGTGGAACAATGGCATAGATGTATTGTCTTGGCCTCAACATGATTTTGAATCAAATGGTATTTTGTATTGATGTGCTTCCTTCAATAATGGAGCTTTGGGTTCTTTGCCAACTTTATTGCAGAGGTGTTGTCAATCATGAGCGGAGTCAAATGTACTTGTTTTACTTGTGAATCTCCCAATATTTTCTTGAGACACACAATTTATTTTGTTGCCTTAGCTGCTACCACATATTCTGCCTCTATTGTGGAATCTGTTGGAACTAATTGTTTGCATGATATTTAGGAGACAACTCCTGATCCAAGACTGATAGCATAACTAGAAGTAGATACCCTAGGTTCTTTGTCTCCATCGAAGTCTAAATCAGAGTACCCAATCAAGCTAAAGTCGCCCACCTATGTATACTTGAGTCCAAAGTCTTGAGTTCCCTTCAAGTACTTTAGAACTCTTTTTGCAGTAGAACAATGTCCCTCACAAGTCTTTTGCATAAAGCTAGAGAGAATTCCAACAACAAATGAAATTTTTTGTCTAGTAGTAGTAAGGTATTTGAGACTTCCTACGAATTGTCTATACTTTGTTGCATCCTCAAATTCTTTTCCTTCAATGGATGTGAGCTTTAAGTTTTGTTCCACTGGAATATTTAGAGGATTGCATTTATTCATGCAAAATGTGTTCAAAAAATCTCCAATGTACTTATTTTGAGAAAGGAATATAGACTTCAGATGTTGAGTTACTTCAATACCAAGATAGTAATGAACATAGCCCAAATCACTCATTTCAAAACCTTTCCTCAATTCCTTCTTTATGGATGCAATTTAGCTCTCATTGTTCCTTGTCATCAAAATATCATCTACATATACCACAAGATATACAAATTTTTTGCCAACTTTATTAACAAACAAAGTTGCACCATCAAGATCATAATGTTTGAAATTGAGTTTCAGAATATGCACAGTTAATTTTTTATACCAGGCTTGCAGTGCTTGCTTGAGGCCATACAAGGATTTCACAAGTTTGCATGCTTTATTTTCATGTCCATTCATAGCAAATCCTTCAGGATGGGACATAAAAACATTCTCTTTTAGATCTCCATTCAAAAAAGAAGTTTTGACATCCATTTGATGGACTTTCCAACCGTTCTGAGCTGCTAGGAAAAAGAGTACCCAGATGGTAGCCCATTTTACTGTGGGGGAAAAAGTATCCTCATAAACGACCTCTTCCTTTTGTGCAAAGCCTTTTTCCACGAGCCTGGCTTCATGCTTTCGAGTGAGCCATCAACTTTATACTTCTTCTTGTAGACCCACCTGCAACCAGTTGGTTTTGTTCCCAATGGAGGATCAACCTGCTTCCATGTGCCATTCTTTCTCAAGGCATCATACTCCTTTTGAATTGCTTCTTTCCATTCATCATGAGAAGTGGATTCTTTTAAGGAAATTGGTTAAAAATTTGTAGACAAATTCAATTCACAATCATAACAAACATCCATATCAATAGATGAATCAGAGTCATCTACATCACCTCCATTTTTCCTGGTTGAATTTCTTGTTCGTGTATTTCCAACCTCATCAGGATGAACACTTTCAAGTGTCTTTGTCAGTCACTTTGGGGGACCTTTCTAAGATGGTCCAAGCTACTTATTTGATTGAGTTGGGACTAAATCAAGATTGAGTCTCCCAATTATGTCAGTTACATCACTCAAAGTATCATCGGTGGTTGGAGTTTCATGTGGGGGAGAGAGTGCTTCAGAAGAAGATTCCATAGGTTGATCTAGTATAGGAATCCACCCTTCAAGATGTGGAATCTTATTATCAAATTCTTGAAATGATTTTGCATTTACGAATCTATACAAGTGATCAAGTTTCCGCTCAACAACATTGTCATCTTTAGATGATTCAAGAAAGATTACATCTCTAGATACAACAAACCTTTTATTAAATTCATCATAGAGACGGTATGCTTTGGAGGTGTTTGAATACCCCAAGAAGATCCACTTAAAACTCCTTGCGCCAAGTTTATTTTCATGTACCTTTGGTATCAAGGCATAATAGGTGGAACCAAATACATTGAGATGCTTTACCAAACGAATGTTCCCATACCACATTTCATAAGGAATGTGGTTTCTAATAGAATTAGATGGACAAATATTCTTTACATATACAGAACATAGAACTGCATCAACCCAAAACATCAATTTTAAATTCTTGAAAAATATCATGGAGTGCACCATATTTAAGATTGTCTTATTCATTCCTTTAGCTACTCTGTTCTGTTGGCGATTATAAGGCATAATTGTTTGATGTTTGATCCCATGTTTGCAAAGATAGTTTTCAAATTCATTTCAAGTGTATTATTTTCCATTATCAGTGTGAATAGAGCCAATATGAGATTGTGCATCATTTTCAATCCATGTATGAAAGCTCTTGAATGTTTGAAAATCATCAGATTTGTTCTTCAATAAATAAACCCAACACATTCTGGTGTAGTCATTAATAAATGTCATCATATATTTATTTCCATTTGCAAAAGGAACAAGCATTGGACTAAATAAATCTAAATGAATGATTTCAAGCTTTCTATCTACTCTGGAATGTGAATCATGAAAATACTGTTTACTATGCTTTCCTAGAATGCAAGCATCACATTGCTTAAGTTTCCTAGGAATTGTAAGCAAATGAGTAACACCTTTTTTTCTAACAAGCGAACATTGTAATAGTTCAAGTGTCCAAATATAGCATGCCACCATAGACATGATGGAAATGTACCTTCATCATAATGAGAATTGTATGAGAAATTTTGTGCACGAGCAAAGGCACCTTGTAGCTTGAGAAGCTTTCCTTCTTCTATCCCCATCATGGCAAGTGAGTAATATGATGCTTTTTCACCTCAGTCTTGTCATTAATCATATGAATGGAGCGTCCTTGCTAGTGGATGTGGACCAAGGAAAACAAGTTTCTCCTCAGTTTTAGGAGATATAAAACATCATGCGAAAGAGAGTTTAGAAGACCAGGAAATTTAAGCCTAATTGTGCCAAGCCCTGATGGCTTGAATTCTAATTTTTCTGCAAAGTATACAACTCCATCAACATTGTCAGTAAATTATTCAAAAAAATATCTTCTAAAAGTCATGTGGCAAGCTGCTCCTGAATCAAGCAACCAATCATTTTTCCAAGGAGCAAGTGAAGCATTAAATAAGTCTTCATTTACTCCAATATTTCAATGTGCCACAACATAGTGAGTGGATTTAGGTGCTTTACCTTTCTCTTTGTCATTAGTTTTACCTTGGGTTTATTTCTTTCCCACTCAATTATGTCCCAAGGAAACTTTCATGTGGATGCATCATGTGATCCATCTCTATTGCAACGTATGCAATGAAAATCTAACTTTTCTCCTTGAGAGTGTCTGTCCCCCCTGCTTCTGAAATTTAGTCTTCCTCCTCCGCTTCGACCACCTTCTCCTCTAGAAGAATATTGAGAAAGATTATTCTCTCTATGTGTAAGACACACAACCTCTTTAGAAGACTAAGGAGTTTTCTTCTTCCCAAAATCTTTCTTTCTTTCAACAAATTTCTTCACAAGGGAGTCAAAGGTCATTTCTTTGAGGTTTCCATTTGCTTGCAATGACTTAAGATAATTTGAATAAGTGGGATAAAGTGCCTTGAAAAAATCTATAAGAGGAATGCCTAGTTCAACATTAGTGACTTTGATATCATGCATAATAGATTTTACTTCTGATGGAAGAGAAAGAGGATCATCATTTTGTAATTCAAGACCGAACAATTTAATCATGAGTTGAATAACTTCAAGTGCAGAGTGTGAGTCATAGAAGTTTTCGTAAGGCTTCGAAAGCATTTGAAAATGGTGAAATATTGTGAATCGCCTCTTCATTTATTGATGCTGCAATAAAGGCATAAGCCTTCCTTTTCTTATTTTCCCAAATGGAAAATTCCTTGTCTGAGGTAGGTTTTTCTAGTTCTTTGTCTCCTTCTCCAACACACAATCCTTTCCATAGCTCATTAAAAATGAGAGCGTGTTTGATTTTCTAAGACCACTCAGGATAATTCTCCTTCCCATTAAGAACCACTCCCGTAATATATATTAATGAGTGCATTTTTAAAATGTATTATGTTGCCAATATATAAAAAAAACACACTTCTGTTAGTTAAAAAATGCAGTAAGGGGAAGTTGTATATGGGGGAGGTGATATTTATGGGAGGTGGTATATGGGGGAGGGGTCAATGATTAACCTAGAGTCAACAATACGGAACACCATTAACCATAATTTTGAGACAATGAAAACAATGAAACAATGTAACATTATATATCTATATCTATATCTATATCTATATATCTATATATATATATAATATTATATATATATATATATATATATATATATAATATATATATATATTATTATATATATATATATATATATATATATAGATATATATATATATATATATATATCTATATATATATACCAACGTTTATGTATATGAAACACTATATATGAAAACAACGTTATACCAGACTACGAATCAATGTATATGAAACAATGTGTATGTGTTGGATAACGTTATTGTTATGGAGATAGTGTTAACTTTTTGGTAATGAACCGAGCAGCGGTGTGGAGTTAACGCAACTAGGCCATGAGTAACTCCTCAAAATGAAATTAGTTTATTCACTTAGATTTCTGATAGTTATATACATGAGGGAGTGACTCTTTTGTTTCATCTCTCAATGACTCTTCCTTTTCCATTATTTATTATTTACACTATGTACAATTGTTCAACCAATCCCCAAGATTAGCTGTCAACAAAGGTCATGAACTAAATGTAAAAGAAACTTAACTTAACCCTATTTATCATATGTTCTTATTTAAGCTGACTGAGCATGGAATCTGATCTAGAAAGTGTCAACTGCTGTGTGCATGAATAAATATAAAATAACTTTTTCCTTTTTATCTTTTTGCTTGAAAAATGTAAATGCTAATCTTGCTTGGTTCTTTAGCAGGGGATATAGGTGTGGAGGAAAAGTAGTACAATCATTCAGATGTCTTGGAGGGAAATTAGGGACCTAATCCTTGATCCTAGTGATAATTTTCTCAATTTGGACTCAAAAGACGCCACTACAGGTTTCCCTATAGGATGTCTACATGAAGTACTAGTTTCTACAAGATGTCTACAAGATCCCCTGTTTTACTAAAAAGAAAGGCCAAAAGCTTAGGAAGTGGTCTAGAAGGTGGAATGGACCTTGGGAAATGTGGATAATCGAAGAATAAGGCATGGAGGTGGTGGACACTACCCAGAACTCAAGCAAGGGCTTCAAGATGGGTAGATTTGCTCAATGGAAGTGGCAATGTTTTCTTATAAAACAAGAATTCCGATTGAGATTTTAGTGGATTTTGGCGGCATGGGTGGATGAGGCGAATGAGGCGAATTTCTATTTAATAATGGAAAATTACTAGTCTAAAAATCTAAAATTTGAGAACTAATGAGCTAGTAAATCTATCAAATTCCTAACCTAATCAAGTGCACATTGAATGAGGTAAATTTTGTTATTAAATATAATGTTCTCTTTATCTAATTCAAGTGGAACCAAATCAATTGAATCTTGTTAACATGCTCTAAAAAATAGCATAAATTTATTGTTCTTTGCTACAAAGGAGTTTGAGAAATCTAGATTTGGGAATAACAAGACTAATCCAAGTAGCTCAATGATTACTATAACCTTCCAAATAGTTTTCAAGGATGAAATGATGTTTTTGATATTGCAAAATAAATTACATCAACCATTTAACCCAATTCTACAACAAGAAATGATTAATACTAAATGCAGAAATAGAAAGAAATAAGAACAAAAGATGGATGTGAATAAGAAGTGAAAAGAATTAAAAAAAATATATACAAAAGGGCTTTAACGCTCTTGGGATGACCAATCCCAAGGAAACTCAAAGACCATGGAGGAGAACAAGATTTATAATCTGAACATGACACTAATCTTCATTATTTTCATCAATACAATTACATTCCTGCAAGAAAATACAATGGAGCTGCAAAAATATGAGTTCTCTCCACAAGAAGACTAATAAAAGTCTACCCCTAGAGGAAAATTCGACTTGGTATTTATAAAAAATTATTAGAAATCATTCCCCATGAAAGGAGGAAGCTTTCCGCACCAAAATCCCTTGATTAGTGGATCAGGTTCCCAATACTAGGAATCTGCATTAAATGGCAGGGAACACATTCCTAGATTTTCTCAATCATTGGAGTTCCACAATCTGTGCCATAATTCCATAATATATTGTTTATTTATTATTTAATATTCAT
Source organism: Pinus taeda (assembly GCA_000404065.3). NCBI lineage: Eukaryota > Viridiplantae > Streptophyta > Pinopsida > Pinales > Pinaceae > Pinus > Pinus taeda. Next base: position 61,347 of record APFE030604637.1, read on the forward strand.
CCTCTTGTAGTAGGGAGCAAGTCCCTATGTTATCTCCTCCAAATCTTCATAATCTTCCCAATATTCTCATAATATTCCACAAAAATAAATAATATTAAGCACAAATATGAAATTATTCATAAACCTTCCTAATGAACATATTAAAGTTAAAAATAATTTATCTAATGCAAAAAGAGAGGTTTAATATATTGAAGGATGGTTAGATGAGCCTTAACTTATGTTTAATTTAGAGGCATGGGCCTTAATTTATGTCTAATTTAGAGGCCCATCACAAGCCTTATTCAAGTCCCTAATGTCAATGCATACATGGATTGTTCCTTGCTTCTTGTCAATGGGGAATGGATTTGAGACCCACTCAGTTAAAGGAACGAGGTAAATAAAGCCCACCTTAAGCAACTTTTCAACCTCAACTTTGATTGTTTCCTCTTTTCTAGGGTTTACCAAAGGAAGCTTTTGGTGAATAGGTTTTCCATTTTCATATGTCTTGATCTCATGCTAGACTATACATGGATCTATCCCAAGCCTTTCCTCATAAGACCAAGGAAACACGTCTTGAAACTCTTTAAAGAGATCAATATAAGTTTTAATCTCTTTAGGGGGAAAATTGGCTCCAATGAATACATTTTCAATAAGATTTGGATTCCTAGAGATGTTCACTGGAATAGTTTGTGAAATGACAGACATGTTACCTTTAGCGAAAAACTGTTTTTGACCCAAAGGATTTAAAACTATGTGAACATCACCAGTAGATGAAGGACTAGGCAATCTTGATTCTACTTCTCGCAAACTAGGGAGGAAATATGAGCGATGATGCTATTGGCATTATGATACAAGTGTTGTCCTTGATGGCAACTCACACAGATGATAGATCATAGTGCAGCAGGTCAGTAGCAAAGATTTGATGATAAGACTACAAAGAACGAAGAAAGTAGCATATATACGCAGGTTCGCTATATAACAAGTAGGGTATACACGCAGGTTCACTATATACAAAGGCGCGTATACACGCGGGATTGCTGATCAAAAGTCGCGTATGCGTATGCACGCACTTTCATGCACAGAAAAGAGCGTACATGTGGGAAAGCTTATTTTTGGGTCCATGGTATTTAGACCTATGGTTTTGGTCCTTAGTATTGCATTTGAAGTGTTGAACCCAGATATTGGGTCCCTATTATTGGTTTTCAATGGTTTTGGACCATGGTATTGAGTAAGGCCTAAGACTATAAAAGGAGAAGAAGATCATTGGGTAAAGGCATTGAGAAAGTCTTGAATATCTGATGAAGTATGAGATCCAGTATGCAGGTTATGGGTTAATGATGCATTGCTTGATCTAAGCTAAGGAGGAATCTCAACGGTTGATGGAGAACAAGATCTAAGGATAGATCGGGATCTAATGGCTTGGAATGAATCATCTCTATATGGTTTGATCTTGTTTAGTCTAGATATGTATACTGATGCATGTAATGTTTTGTAAATGTTATGATCTGGGTATAACTCAAGTTTGGAATAGCTACAAATCATGAATCAATATTTACAGATGTATATGTTGGTTGACTATGATAAAAGAGCGTACATACACAGGTTAGATACATCTAAGTAGCGTATATCATATGAGCTATGATGTTTGAAGTTACACGTGTTTCTGGTTGTTGATGAGTTCTAATGATTGTTTACTGGTGTTAGTATTCTGCATATTCTAATTGGTTGATTATGTTTAGTTTCAGTATTGATGGATGAGATCTATAATGGATCAGGATCAGAATGACTTACCTTTATGTGATCTGATGAACTAGATATGGTTGCTAACATACATATTATCTTATCTTTTTATATGTAATGATCTAGGTATTTCTAAAGTCAGGAAGTGGAGCGAAGTTATAAGTAAGTAATTAATGACATATATGCTAGTTCACCTTAGTGAAGTTGCATATACACGCTGGTTCAGAACTTCTAAGTAGCGTATGCACTCTGATGCATGATTTTTGATGATACAGTTGGTTTAGTGTTCTACTCTATGTTCTGGTGACTGCATTTTGTTGACAGGGTTTCAGTGATTCAGTATTGGGTGATTTAGAGATTGATGATTCTAGTGTTGATTGATTGTGTGCTTCAATGATATTGATGGGTCCAGTATGAAAATTAGATGAAACATGGCCTTCAAATTATGGTGTTGTGCTTCAGGAGTATCCAGTCTGAAAATTTATGAAACATGGTACCTGGAGGAAGAAAGAGAAGTTTGTAGCCTTCTATAGGTCGGAACCTACATACTAGTACATTAGCTAGTACAAGAGCTAAGGGGGTCGTAGCTCCCTTCCAGTAGCAGCTAGGAAACGAGTGAAGGTTGGAGCATTCAGTAGGTCGGCACCTATGTACTAGTAAAAGGATCGGCTAGTACAAGAGCAAAGGGGGTGGTAGCTCCCTTCTAGGAGAAGCTGGAGAACAAGAGAAGGTTGTAGCCTTCTTTAGGTAGAAGCCTGTGTACTGGTATAAGACTACACCAGTACAGAATCATTGTAAAAAGAAGTTTCTTATTAAAAAGAACATTGAGATGACTTGCAGTAGGTGGTTTTCACCCACATTGGGTTTCCACCTTACATCATGGTGTTCATGTGTGCTTCTTGTGTGTGATGATCTGTTCTATTTTACTGCTCTTGTTTACTGTTCATATGGTTAATAATGTTCTAATGCACTCACTAAGGATCGACTAACTGAATCATAAGTCTACTGGATATACGCTTGTTGCATTACACATAATTGCGTATACACACGGTTTTCTTTAACTGGAGTAGCGTATATGAATGTTAATATGGAAATGAAAAAGTTACATAGATTTGATAATACTGATTCACCCCCCCCTCTAAGTATTATTTCCAACAATTGGTATCAGAGCAGGTCCTTTGGTAGAAGCTTGATTGCTTGAAGGAGATCCACAGATCAATGGGAAAGAAGATTAAGAAGAAAGCACCTAAGAAGAAGAAGACATCTCAGAAGAGCTATGACAGTGGGAGAATTGGTTGGGGAATGTGTGGAAGAAGCACTTCAAATTCGGGATCACTTTAGAATGAAGATGAACAAGCAAAAGAACTATTAGGTATGAATTGGTTACCCTCGAGTGATACATTTCTCCATCCATTTGAAGATGATGAAGGTGATAGCGAAACAACTAAATTTTCTCTTATGGGTGAGAAAGAAAGATATCAAATAGAGGCAGAATTTAAAAGACTTATGGACAAAATTAGAGATCAACAAGATCTATTGAACAAAAGGGAATGTGCCTTCAAAGAAGAAGCTACCAAACTAAAAGCTCAACTAGAGGAAGAAAACAAGGTAAGGAAGATATTCAAGGAAAAGGAAGATCAATGTAAAAAGTTGCAAGATGAAGTGACATCATTAAGAAACGAAGTGAATGAAAGGAGCACAAAAATCAAGAAACCCAGAGATAGATCCAGTTGCTATGAAAGTCTTCAAGCTAATATCCTCTTGCTAAAAGAAGATCTTGAAGAATCAAATAAGAAGAATAAATAACTACTCCAAGCTCTTGAAAAACAAGAAAATGAAGTTCTTCATTTAAGACATCAGGTGGAAGAAGGAAGAAAATCTGAAGGAATCATGAAGAAGCAGTATCTTGAAAAGGAAGAGCAACATGAGGTTGAGATAAATATTCTAAATGATAAATTCAAAGAAAAGGATAAGGTTTTACGATTTCAAGATAGTACTAAGATCTTGGATGATTTTCTTAGTAGTCAAAGGTCTCCTGCTATCAAAACTGGTCTTCGTTTTCATGAATATGTTGAAAGTGAATCTAGTTGACAAAATAAGACAAGGAACTCTAATGCACAATCTGAAATACTCAACAAGGAGATGAGAGGTCAATCCCATCAACAACCAAGGAAAGAAATTCTTCAAAGAAAAGCTTTTACTCCTTCGATGAATAATGTTGAATGTTATATATGTCATAATCTTGGACATGTTGCAACTAGATGCAGAAGTAGAATGGTTCAAGACCATCACACAGAGAGATAATCATGTTCCAGGTACTTTAAAGGATATTGCTTTTCTTGCAATATGTTTGGTCACAAAGCTGTTGATTGCTACAGAAGGAATATGAAACATATGAGATGTTATGCACGTAACAAGCTTGGACATATAGCTAAGGAATGCAGGAACAAAGTATGGGCATCATACCGAAAGGAGAAAACATCATCACACTTGAAGATATGGAAGAAGAAGCAAGTAAAGTCAAGAAAATGTGGCACAGCACAATGTACAAACATAACAGACTCAGAGGGAACTAAAAGTGTGAAACTTCAATGTTATAAATCTCATACACAAGTTTCATGAAGAAAAGTCGTGTATATACACGAGTTAGACACTGCACCATCGCGTATATGTTAGTTTGAAGAAAAGCAGTGGAACAGACTCAGGAAAAAGGGTATGATATGATTTAGTCCATTATTTGCTCTATTTGATAATGGTTACAATCTACTGATGATGTGTGGAAATGTCTTGATACTTATAAAATGTTTAAAAGTGTTTTGATCCTAAATTAATGATGATGATGCCTTGATACTTCTTGCTAATATATGCATGATCAGATCTGAAAATAAGCAAGATGGCATAGGTTCAGGTGGAGCATATGCTTTTAATAATGCATTGTTGGCATTATGGTTAGTAGTCCTTGGTGATGAGGCTTATATGGCTAAAAGATATATCTTGCTATGATATGAGTGTCCATGACAAAATCTCATATGATTCTTGGGGTTACATAGTTGATGTTCAAATCAGATTTGTGGTTGATTCTCTGATGATGCATATATATGGTGTTTACATGGTGATCTTCATAAGGATAAAGAGAAGTACAAAGCTTGAATACACATATTCATTACTTGATGATGAGTCACTCATATGTTGCTATCGTCATATGCATAAAAATCATATATTACAGTTATGATGCAGGATTCCTATAATTCTTGGCACTCATGTGGATGAGGATTGTTGATGATATCAACAAGTCTTGACAAATGATATTGAGCTCAAGATACATAGTACTGGATACATGGATGATTACTCAAAGTTGCATTGTTGGGGACATGATGATGATGAATTCTTACCTATGTGATGATAGGATGATGCTATACAAGTTGTTGGTCTAGATGCTATTGACTGATACTTATGGAGTAGATCATACACTATGTATGATAGTTTCTGATGGCTATCATGATCTTATTTAGATGTTTGGTCTCTGTTATAAATGTCATATCAAGACTCATGATGTAATAGTTTGTCTCTATCTATTGCAGTCATTTGATCATATGATGTAATTTGTACCCCCACTATGCATTGGAAGGATGATGTAATATTTCAATCATGTACAAACATTTGGTATCTGGCGTATCCCCACTTGGTTGGGTGGATGAGTCAATATTGGTATATCCCCACTGGGTTGGGAGATGGATGTATGTATGAGTCTTTGGTGATAGGAAGGTCATTTATGATAGAGTCATGTTCTTCTTGTAGAACATCTTTTTGCAAACCTTGCTTACAGTCAGGGGGAGCATGAACAGCACACTTCAGCAGAGCAGAGATTTCAGCATGTACTCAGAGGGAGCATCGATAGATTGGTACACCTTGGCATATACGAAGGGGGAGCTCATTCAAATATTTCAGCAGGTACTCAAGGGGAGTATGGACAGCGGAATGTTTATCAAGGAAAGAGAATATCTTGGTCCACCCTTTGCCGTTGATGTCAAAGGGGGAGAGTGATTTGGTGTTGTTGCCATCAAGTCCAAAGGGGGAGATTGTTGGCATTATGATGCATGTGTTGTACTTGATGGCAAACCACTCATAGAAGAATGACTCAATTATATATAACTAGATGAATCTACAGAAGAGATATCATATGTGACAGAATACATGGGATGCAGGAAAACTCAAAGGAATCAGATGACATTTCTCGGTATGACAAGTTAGCTTTGCCATCAAGTCCAAAGGGGGAGATTGTTAGCATTATGATACAAGTGTTGTCCTTAATGGCAAGATGACAAATTATAGTGTAGCAGGTCAGTAGCAAAGAATTGATGATCAAACTACAAAGAATGAAGAAAGAAGAGTATATACACAGGTTCACTATATACCAAGTCGCGTACATAGGCAGGTTATACACGCAAGTTCTCTATATACAAAGATGTGTATACATGCGGGATTGCTGATCAAAAGTTGCGTATGCGTATGCACACACTTTCATGCACGAAAAAGTGCGTACATGTGGAAAAGCTTATTTTTGGGTCTATGGTATTTAGACCTATGGTTTTGGTCCTTGGTATTGCGTCCAAAGTGTTGAACCCAGGTATTGGGTCCCTAGCATTGGTTCTCAATGGTTTTGGACCATGGTATTGAGTAAGGCCTAAGACTATAAAAGGAGAAGAAGATCATTAGGCAAATGTATTGAGAAATTCTTGAATATCTAATGTAGTATGAGATCCAGTATGTAGGTTATGGGTTCATGATGCTTTGTTAAGGAGGAATCTATACGGTTGATGGAGAACAAGATCTAAGCATAGATCGGGATCTAAATGGCTTGGAATGAATCATCTATATGGTTTGATCATGCTTACTCTAGATCTGTATACTGACGCATGTAATGTTCTGTAAATGTTATAATATGGGTATGATTGATGTCTAGATCAGCTGCAAATTTATGAGAAAATATTTGTAGATCTGTACGCAGGTTGGCTTTGGTGAAAGCGCATATGTACACTGGTTTGGTTCGTCATAGTAGTGTATACATTATGAAATATGATATTTGAAGTTGCAGTTGGATTTGGTTATTGTTGTAGAGTTTTGTTGTATGTTCTGTGTTCTAGTGACTGTGTTGTTGACAGGGTTTCAGTGATTCAGTATTGGGTGATTCAGAGATTGATGATGTTAGTGTTGATTGATTGTGTGCTTCAATGATATTGATGGGTCCAGTATGAAAATTAGATGAAATGTGGCCTTCATATTATTATGTTGTATTCCATGAGTATCCAGTCTGAAAATGTATGAAACGTGGTACTTGGAGGAAGAAAGAGAAGGTTGTAGCCTTCCGTAGGTCGGTAC